>JANTQB010000214.1:0-13478 GCA_032988175.1 Myotisia sp. PD_48
GCATAGCTGCCGCCAAGGCGGCTGGGACGGTAACGTGAAATAATCAATCAATCAAAAAGCCAACCTTAGGAACTGGGTTCTTAGAGATAGTATTTCTGACAAATCTCAACCATCCACACTACTGTTATAAATAGATAGGATTTACGAAATGGAGCTCAGTGTATGCCAATCAGCTTGTGCATATATGTATAATTATATACATTTCAACTAATGGGGAAAATAATAACTAGAGAACCAATACATTGCTCCAATGGAACGAAAACCTGGCTCATTTTGCTATTTCCACGTTTTTGATCTAAGATGGTTTGCTTGAGAGCATAAATAAAAAAAAATTTCCTTTACAAAGCAGAAAATGCAAGCTCGTAAACGAAACCAACAACAAGCTTGGCGTGATCCAAAACCTTGTTGAAGTTGATGCGGTCAATGGTATCATTAGCAGTGTGGATGTATGGGTTGGAGCCGGACATGGCGGTCTCGAAGACGAAGGCCGATGGGAAACCATTTCGGTTGGCTGAGGCGTGATCTGAGCAGGCATATCCGCAGGTCGAGTCAACATTGCGGAATGTGCAGTACTAAAAGGTAGGTTAGTTACGATCCAGGCGAATATTTTTTTTTGGAAGGAATACATACAGCAGCAAGGACAAGGCGGGTGAATGAGGTCAAGGATCGGTCAACGTTATCGGTGATGATACCCATGGGGGCGGTGCCATAACCAGTCATATCCTGGTTAAGCATAGCGGCGACCTGCTTCTGCTGGCTGCGGTATTGGGCGAAGATATCTTGCGATCCAAGCAATCCAGCCTCTTCACCAGCATACCAGTGGAATTCAATGGTATTGAGAGCTTCTCCCGCAGCAATCTTGGGGTCTTGAGCGAGGGCACGGAGACCGTGCAAAATGGTAATGGAGCCGGAGCCATTGTCATCAGCGCCAGGGGCCCTCCCTTGGGGCTGGCTGGAGTTGATGCTATCCTCGTGGGCACCGACAACGATGATCTTTGGTCCCTTGCCGGGGATAATGGCTCGGATGCTTGGTTGTATGAATCGGTGGGTAACCTTTTCTACCTTCGCTCCGGGGATATTGGCAACTGCGGCCTTGACTTGGTCGAACAACCAGTTGGCGGATGTGACACCAGTCTGTGCTTGGTAGTATCGGTTGTTGTAGGATGAGAACTGTCGGAGATCAGTCTGCATGGCAGTGCTGGATAGCTTGGTGATGATTTCCTTGACTTCTGTCTGGAACTTGACTGCACTGGGGAATGCATAGACTCTTGGGGCTTGAGCAATAGCGAAGTCCTGTGGCTGGTCGGTAATATCAAAGAAGTTGATATCGTTCTAAACCGGGAGTTAGTTACCTCATGATACGTCTCGAGTACAAGAGAAGATTGAATTGGAAATACATTACCTTCTTGAGTTCCCACTTCTCAGCCTCAGTTACCCAACGTGTCTCACCAGGAGCAGTCTCAATCAAGAATTTGGCATTTGGAGCTCTCTCTTCGAAAGCAGTGTTTGCGAATACTACTGGGGTGGCCGCGGCGAGCGCGAGAGCAGTTAAAAGCTTCATTTTTAGGATGAATGAATAGATTCAATGAGAGTCAAAATGAAGGATGAAAAAAGGCTTCTCTGTTCCAGAAGAGAAAAGAAGGGATAGGATAAGATGATTGTCCACGGCTGGAAGAAAGAAGGAGAAGGGAGGGAAGAGAAGGGGAAAAGAAAAGGAATATAAAATATTGATAGGAAGAGCGAGAGGTATATATATATGTAATTTTCCCTCGCTCTCTCTCTTTTCATACTGTCAAACGAGTGCAGGTGTTCCTCAACATTCCATTCCTTGCCCTCCCATAGGGTAGCAACGGATGAATAGAGTGACGATAGAGTGACGATAGGGAGACGTGATCACATCAGTGGATCCTCCGATCCATGAAAAGGGTTGTATCGGTTTCAATTGGCATGGTTGCGGGGGACGGAGGCGGCATGTGTTCTCGAAAACATACGGAACACTCTCACACATTTGACCAAGTTGTCCCGACGGACCAAGGCTAACGAACCCGGGGTAAGCTACGGTACGGCACTGGAGTATGAGTAGAATACTACCAGGAGGCTAAGGAACGGAGACCAGGGCCCTAAGAAGACGGGTTCCTCACATCAATTCATGCCCAAAGCCGTCGGTATCCGGAAAGGAACCCCCTGATTGACGGCGTTTCTCCCGCAAGGAGATCATTTAAAGAGGCTAGACGGAGCATGGCAGGCACCTAGACCAAGAGATTGATGAGCCTGAAATGAATGCATGCAAGGTTTCCCCAGGCGAAGCCGAGACGATATCAGATGCTTGAACAGGTGCGTTTCAGTCAAAAGGCTTGGTGTTCTTGTTGATCCCTCCCACTCGAGCAAATTTTCAGCAAATCTTTTTTTTTCCCGCTTCCCCCTCCTTCTTTCTTGTCGCCCTGCTTGGTGAATCACCTCATATTGGAGGAGTGTAATTCCCTCTCTCTCTCAGGTAGGACGGAGCTGATCCGTATTCTCCCATCTTGCGTACTGGAAGGATGCGAGGTTTGACGAAGAACTCTTTTATGAGATTCCTTGGAAAACCTTGCCCAGAACGGTGGTTGTCGATCATCATTGGCAATTGTCAGGAGATCCTGGTCATCGGTTAGATTAAAGTAACTCCAAGCAAGTATAATAAAGCAACTCTGGAGCGACTCAACTCCGCTTGTTCTATCGCTCACGCGGGGCCGGCTGTTTTGTCAGATGTTCCACAATCAATCATGAATAACTATAGATAGCCTGATCCCATGCTGATGTTTAGAATGCCTTTTCAGTTAGATGCATTCGTGTGGTGGAGAGAAGATCAGGCTAGAAAATACGGAGTTTGGCATCAGAAAAATCTTAGACCTTGGCCCAAATGCTTAACTAGCTAGTTAACTGTTTCCTTTCCACTCAGTCAGTTCAGTTGGCGCCTTTAGTTCTACTGAGGCCTGCGGAGTAGAGCTAGTCACTACCTGAGTGTTAGTTAGGCTAGAGGGTTAAGGATAGTTAGCTACAACCCTTCCCAAGAACAGAACTACGGCCACATATTGAAGCCAAAGACTTTTAGTGCCAGCCTCTATACAATATTCTTATGCCCTTTCTTTCGTTAAGCACTAAGTCTGGAATGTATGGAAAGATCGAATTTAGACAAGTGATCCTGAACCTGCGTTGGATAAAACCAACAGACTCGTTTTGATGTAACTACGGAGTAACTAGTTATGTGTCAATATCAACCGCCAAGTTTTCTAGGCATGAATTAGTTGCATGAACTGGGTTGAACTTTGCTCCAGCTTGTTGTGATCAGATTTCAACACTCAGAATTGAGTTGAAATATTGTTATGATCAGATTTCAGCTACCAAAATGGTGGGATAAGTCGATTCTCTGATTTCCAAAACAACTTATGCGATAGTTAAGTATGAAATGGCCGTATGTTCGAGTAATAGACTCTGTCAAGAGCAACATTCGCTCTGGATTTTCTCGCTCTCATTCAATGGTCAGTTGTTAACTAGCTTGTCCAGCTCGAAAGACCTACCTGCTAACTTGACTGGCGGTACCTAACATCTCCTTACCTAGGTAGCTAACTCCCAAAAACGAGCTGTTCGAATACACTCGCGGACGTTTTCTACTTGGCAACGAAAAGGAGCAGAGAGCCAAACGCCGTGTGCATTTTGACCTTCAGCAGCTTGCGTCAACAGCAGCCAACTCCATTGGCGCAAAAGAATGTATCAACATTGCGAAATGCCCTGATGGCCTGTATAATAAAGCTTTTATCCTTACAATGGATACTGGAAAACAAGTTATTGCAAAGATCCCAAATCCAACTGTTGGTATTCCATTCTATACTACTGCTAGCGAAGTTGCAACAATGGACTTTGCACGTAGTGTGCTTGAAACACCTGTTCCAAAAGTATATGCTTGGAATGCTACCATAAATAGCAACCCTGTTGGAGCCGAATTCATTATTATGGAAAAGATTCCAGGTGTTCTTTTTTCAACTGTATGGCGGGACCTTGAGCCTAAACAGAAATTGACAGTCTTCGCTCAGGTTGCGCGCTATATGCGGCGATGGTCAGACGTGAGATTCAATAAAATTGGCGGACTCTATTATGCTAAGGACCTAGATGTGTCATTGTCATCCAACGGATCTCTTTATATGGATGGAGAAAATCCAGTTATCAACCCTCGATTCACTATTGGCCCTAGCACCAACCGTGAATGGAGTGATGAGGGCCGACAACATCTTCAATGTGATAGAGGTCCATGTATGCCACCGCTTTTTCTCTTTGTATTTCTCAACTTTTGGCTAACTTGGATACTATAGGGAGTTCTGTGATGGCTTATCGAAATGCAATTGGTAATCGTGAAACTGCTGCTGTTCAAACCCTCCATCATGTACCCAAGCAGCTAGTGATGCTCTTTGGTCCACAGCCATTTTACCAACCTGCTATAGAAAGAAAATTTGAAGCTTTACGGCTTTATTCTAATATTCTGGATCTCCTAATTCCCACTAAAGACCCTACTCTTATGACTAGCCACCTTTGGCATAATGATCTACACCATGAAAATATCTTTATCGACCCGGAGACTCTGCAAATCCAGGGGATTATTGACTGGCAATCCATCCAAATCGCACCTCTGACTGATCATTGTCTTGAGCCGTCATTTTTGGATTACTATGGCCCGGAAATTGGAGATAATCTTGAACGCCCAACCATGCCTAATGAAATAAAACATCTGAAAGGCGAGGAGAGGACTGTCGCATTAGACCAGTATGTTGATAGGGCGGTTATGATTGCCTGGCGCAGACTAGTTCGAGACAAAAGCCCAAGTCAATATCGAGCAATCAAGTTTCAAGATACAGCTGCTGGACATATCCTTCATGTTATCCGCCGAATATTTGAGGCTGATGAGCTCTATTTTTTCGCTCTTCTGTTGGACTTGCGAGATGAGCGAGCAATGGATGGCAACCCTCAGTCTCAATTTCCACTAGAGTTCTCTAAGTTGGATGAAGTAGCATTTGATGCGGATGTGACACGAGCGGAATTAGGTGTGGCTGCCATTAGGACTATCCAGCAACGATTAGGGAATCTATGGCCTGAGAAAGGTATAGCAGATAATGACCATTATGATAAGATTAAGTTGATGCTTCAAAAGATGAAAGCAGAGCTAATTGCCCAGCACGCCGTTCATCCTGGCTGGGATAACAGGATTTTCGATCGTTTTTGGCCCTTTGGCGATTAACTATGTGCCCTCTGTCATGCTCGACACTTTTCAGTTTAGAAGTTAGAAAGGATTCTATACATATTCTATCTAATTCTACTTCCTACCGGTTACCCTGTCTAATCGATGTGTCAAAGGAGTAAAAACGTCACCCACTGTAGGAAGGCCCTACTCTCCGGATCGGCCCCGCATTGGTACACCTTGTTAATACCCAGCCCACATATTAGATAGAATCAGGTCAGAAAGGACCTGTTGTGGTGGATGCTAACAAGGATGGAGGCTCTAGCACCAAGATTGCCATCGCGGCTGGGATGCAGATTAGTCAAATGATAAACAGAGACTCGCCAAAGATAATTCAACTCGGGGATAGTCTTTTTTTCGCCATCGATGGCATCATTCGAATCCCCCAGTCTAGTAGGGTGGGAATAGTGACACAAACCATACAAAGGCAAGGCGTGACCACCGTTCATATCTCACAGTACCATTCTTCAATTCGAGAAGATGTTGATGGAGAGTGTGGTACTGCCGGAGAAAGGCAATGATGGAGATTTTGTTATCTATGAATAGAAGGTTGCTTCAATGGCACACATGGCGTGGAAAGAGCACGGCATTTTGAAGCCGACTATGATATTTACAACTTACTCTTAGTCTATAGTTAACTAGTATAATAACAGCTGTATTAATAAATTAAGGAATTTTCCTTTCAAGCAAGAGTTAAAGGCTGAAATCCTGGACCGAATCATTGCATTCAATGGCCGGAAAAGTATTTCAAGAAAACGAGAGGGATTATCATTTTATTTTAAATCGGAAATGCTTTTGCTTGCTTTTCCCCAGCCCAAACTTTGCTAATAAGAGATAATTAAAAAAGAAGCCGCTCAAGATAACATAGGATAGAACAGAACGAAAAAAAAACAACCTGCCTCCGAAACCCATTCGATCCCATAAAAACTCCAGACCAGCAAAGATAAAGAACAGTAACGCATCGCTCCCAGAATCCATTGAAAACCGAAAACATAAACCGAGAGAAGACACAGCCTAGAACTCCAGAAAATTAATAAAACCCCGGCCGCCCATATCAAAAGACAAGTCCTCCCGACCGCGTCGTAACAAATATTGAAATTTTTCAAAGGTCGAATTATGTGCGAGTACGCGGGTGTAGACCTCGCAAGGGAACAGAGTTAAAACCGCCCAGAAGAATACAACGCACAAAAGCAAGGGAAAAAAAGACAAGGGAGAGACTCAAGTAAATAACAAGAATAAGAATGTGCAGCAAACCAGCAGCTAAATGATTGAAGTCGTCAACTAGACAAACTTCCCGTCGCTGTTTCGACGGCTGGGAGAAGATGAGATGTGCAGGAATTAACCCCGAATAACTTGTCGGGTGTGCGATTCAGAGAGTAGAGGGCTCGATAGAGCTTGACGGAAGGGATATGTGAACATGACGGGGGTTCCTCCCCGGCTATTATCCACATCCGGGCCAGAGTGGGTTGGCGATCGTGAGGAAGAACGAGATGGGTATTGATTGATTGGCCTGATTGGATGAGCTTTCTCAATCACTGGAGATGAAGCTGGGGAAGACTCGGCGGAGGAAGTCTCGGAAGGGCTGCTGCTGACTTCCTCGACTTTCCCTGTAGAGCCTTGCGTGCTTGATGGCTTCGGATCGCGAGAGAGTGTTTGGTTTTGTTTCACCGATCCGAACTGAGAATGGAAAAATTGGTTAGTTGATTTGTATTGGGTCTAGTATTCAGTTCAGTTTGATACAAAACACTTACAAAACAATATTTGTCCACCAGCTCCTGATAGATGGGGGATTGGTGGTTTGGTCGGTCAGACATAAAGTCAGAGATTTTCTTGGCTCCAGGCGGTAACCACACAACTGGCTCTGCATTGGGTGCAGCTGTGGTAGGTACTGTGACCGGGTTGCCCGATTCCCTTGGTTGAATATTATTTGTAGAATTCGAGGCACGGTTAGTTTCATACGGTCTCACAGTCGAGAGGGAGCTTGAGAAATCGTAGCGATCGGCCAAGGCATTTGACCCGGCCTTATTTCGACGAGTAGGAGAATCGGGTAGCAAACTCTCAGCCCGGGTGGGTGATTTGGCCGAGAGTTCCAGCTCGATGGTGGCAGATAGATCAACGGGAAAGCTAGTAAGGCCGACATCCAAGTCATCGAAGGACGGTGGGCGGACTGCGGATGGCCGGGTATTGGGCTTTGCGTTCCTCAACTGGGAAAGGGCATCTTGCTTGCCGTGGGGTCTGTGTTTCCTAGAGAATTGAACATGATAATCCATGGAGTCATTATTGTCCCAGAATTCCATGCCATTCACAGAGTATCGGATACAGATGAACATGGCCCTGTTGTCAAGGTTGGCCAGATCAGAAAGACGGATGTTGAAGTTGAACCTGTCATACTCATCGGCCTGGCCAGCTTTCCGTTTACCACCGGCGTCATTGTACTCCGCAGACACCTCCGAAATGGTCTTCCAGTAATCGAGAGTGAATCTGGCAGTGACATGCTTCTGGTAGCCGAGATTTGCAACAGCCACGACCCCGACCAGCCGCTTGTTGTCCGACGAGAGGAAGATGCGTTCGAGCTTGATGGGCGTTGAAGCAGTCAAGCTCAAGTCACGACCAAGCGGCGAGGGGAAGTTGATGACACGTGCTTCCCATTCAAAAGGGGGCCGGGTCACGGGGGTGTCTTCCAACCCAAACGGGAACTCGCTGTCACCATCATATTCCTCCACGGGGGACGAACCGGCGCTGACGGCAAGAGGCCTGTCGAGCTGCAAGAAATGTCGGACTTCTTCGAGCTGTGCCCCGAAATGGACAGCTTTGGAAAAGGTCGGGGTGCCGGGCATGCTGATTGGTCGCTTCTTCCGTGAACTCCGAAGTGCTGGTCTCACCAGCTCTCCGGACTTCTTACGCAGCATCAAAGGCTTATTGGCGAGGCTATCATCCTCACCGTCGCTCTGATCCGGAGTCTGGGTTGCCAGTTCCGGTACCTGACAGAGCAACATGCTGTCGGAACTTGGAGAGGCAGGAGGGGATGTAGAGCGGTTACCCATTCGTTCGTCTTCATTTGCAAAGCCCTGGAATTTCTGCTGATGGTCGATAGCCATTACCGGCACTTGCAGGTCTTCCATGTTGCTATCTTTAGTCTTGTCTTTCACGCTGTCCTGATTCTCATCGCCAGAATTTTCCGTCGACTCCGGGGGCGACAGAAGAGCTCCATTGAAACCGTTTCCAGGTCCGGATGAGTTCCAGCTGTTTCGATGTTGGGGATGGTCCCGCCTACTTGCTCCAGCTTGGGAATAAGCGTTGGAGAGTTCGGAAACGTGAGCACATATGGTGGGACTTCGGCGGTGACGATGGAGGTAGGAGGAGGATGAGCTTGAGGTCGAACGTGAAGCTCGATCTTGGGAGAGTGTGGTCAAGGAAGGGTAAGAGTTATGGCGTCCATGTGAAACTCGCGGTGCAGGACCAACGGGGGTTGGTTCTGCGGAGGGTGAAGATTGTGGGCGTGAAGGAGAGGGCGGAATGTAGGGCATCCGGTCGGCTTGTCTGGGAAGCGGATCGAATGTAGGACAACGAGGATGCTCGTTCGTCTCGATTGAGGAGTCTAGGAAGCTTTTAGGGGAGCTCCGACGGCGGGTGTGGTGGGATGATAATCCACCGGGAAGATTCTGGGGGATTGATTGATTAGACGGAGATTGGAACAGGACATAGAGAGAGGAAGCAGACAGGCTTACGGAGATGGATCAAGGCATGAAGAGAAAGAACTTTTTAGAGGAAACAAGAAGCTATTTTGAGAGAGGGAGAGAGTGCGAATTGTTGCTTCTGTTGGGAAAAAATGACCCGGAGCCAACCAACAAGAAAGAAAGAATGTGAGGAGGGGAAAGAGGTGAGAGACTGGGGGAGGGAAGATAATTATATGAGGACAGAAGGAGGTAAAAGGTGAAACTCTGGAGGGAGGAGGAAAAGGCTCTCTTGAGTTCAAAACCCGACGGAGGAGGGGAGAGAGAAATTGAAATTTGTCTGTCCCGGGAGTACAGGCGAAGATGTATTTCACTGGGCCATTGAAGGTTAAAAAAAGAAAAGAGAAAGAAAAAAAAAGAAACCGAAAAGAAAAACAAAAAAGAAGGAAAACGGGGAAGATTCCCTGGAACTAACCTTGTCGCCACCAACTGTTGTGCAGCAGATGGTGCAAGGAAGAAAAATGCAATGCAAATATGTTATGCACACAGAGAGTAGTAAAAGTAAAATGGCTTATCAGCAGTACTGAGTAGATTTGGTGGGCAAGATCCCTGCAGCTGCAGCCAGGAGGTGGAGAGGCCTATAGGGAATCCAGGTCTTTGCCGTGTTGAGAGGTACGAGACGAGGTACCGGTACGGATACAGATGATAAAAGGGATGAGAACTGAAAGAGAGAGGGAGAGAGAGAGATGAGATGAGAGAATCAGGATAAGGATGGATAGATAATTAAGAACGAAGAGGAGAGATAGATATGCTAGGCTTGGGGGCCAGCTTGTAAATTGCTCGACGGAGGGTTATTATATCTTGTAGTTTTATCGTTAGTTGCTTCCCACCCAACAACCGTGGGTTTCACGTCGATATACACAAGAGTTGTTGAAGAGCAAGAAGCAAGCAACTGGACGGGACACAGGACGCAAGACAGAGAGAGGACAGGGAGAAAAAGGACACGGACACAGGCAAGGATGTGGCAAGCAAAAGGCGATAAGCCGTAATTAACTAAAAGCCATCTCTTCTCTATCTCTACTCTATCTCATATCTTAACTCTCTCACTCTCTCTAATATCTTGCTTGGTCTGGTCGAATCAACCTTCCGCATGCACCAACCACACACACACACACACACACCACTCGGAGAAGGAAGAGAGGAGGAAGCAGGTACCTGGTACTTGCTGGGTACTTGCTTCTTGCAAGGCAGTCCCGCCAAGCCCACGCTGGTGGGGGGTGGGGCAGAGTGGTCCACAGCACCATAAGTCCCGGAAATCTCTGCGCACGCCGAGTACCAGGTACCTTGCCCCCCTTCTCGCTCGAGGCAGAGCCCCTCCAGATTGGCCTGTGTCTCACCCTATCAGCAAGTACTAGTGACAAGCTTTCGTTTTTCCTCACTCTGACGTCCTTATCGTACGTTGTTGCGAATTAAAGCTCTGGGCTATACATCGACATAAGTTAATACAAATAAATGCGTTGTGTGTGTGTGTGTGTGTGTGTTGATGGCGAAGTCTATTCAACCATTCGAAAATCGATCGGAATAGCAACAACCGACATCCTGGCCTCAATGCTGTTAACTTGTCGCGAGATGGTGTGATTATCAGTCCATAAGAAAGATAAAAAAGAAAAAAAAAATAAAAGATAAAAGATAAGCAACCGCCACCACTTCAACGTGCACTTCCACTAATTAGTTAAGTTAGTTAGTTCTGGAGTACTACTGTCGCCGTCGCATCTTCATCTTCTTTCTCTTTGCAGTGGAAAAAGGAAAAAGAAAAAGAAAAACATCGATCGACTGAAGGACCATGTTCCCAGAGCTCTCCTTCTAGACCTCGTTCGGAAACTAGGATTGTATCCATTTTTAACTCTGTCCTTCGCCTTAGCGGTTTTCCATGGGTTGGAAAGGTTTGCTTCTCGCCCTCTCGCCACTTTTCCACGCTCTCTATCTATCCCCAACAACTAACATCAACCGGAGAAGAAGGAAAATTCTTTTTTTTTTCAACGAAGGAAAGTAAAAAAAAAATTTAAAACATAAAAAATAATAAAGTACGGAGTACTGGGTACTTTGACCTCCTCACTTCATGTCTGTTCCAGAACCCTGGACCTTTCGCAACGCCAAAACAACCTATCTTGAGTTGACCAAATGGATCCCGTCTACGCCAATCATACCCTTCTCCTGCCTGGCATGGTCCCTCAATCAACTCAATCAAAACTTCTTTTGACTTTTCTCGGGCTCGTTCTTTTTTCTCACCGATATTCCTTCCCACTATCTCCTCTTTAGGTGGAGAATTCGCGGCCATTATGGAGCATTTAATATGGATTTCTTCGTCTATCAGGATCCACCATCCAATGCCAATGACATAATCTAGTGCGTTTCCTTATCATCGACTTGCTCTAGCCAGGAAAAAAAACAACAACCTAGAGATCTCACACCACAGCGCCTTCCAACGACCACAACGAGGATAAGCATGAGAGGTTTCAGTCTGGATCCATCTCCAGCTTTACCCTTGGGTGTCACACACTATGCATGTAATGCATTACAAACATGTATGACAGACGTTTTTGCTGTCCGTGTGTCTTACCTGCAGCTTCCGAGTTGATTAATGTCAACCAATATTGAAGCCACCGAAAGGGTTGAGGAGGGAAAGGCGGCATTGGCCCTTCCCTCTTTCCTTCCCTTCCCTTCCACGTTTCCATCTCTCTTCCGTCTCTCTTCCGTCTCTCTTCCGCGCCTTTTCGTCACAGCTTCCAACTCGTCGTATATACTTGCAGCCTCAGTACATCGACTTGTTGCTCCGCCAAAAGCCTAATCCGTCCTATCCTTGTAACATCCAGCTCCTAGGATGATCCAATCCAGTAATGATCGGTTTCCGGGTCTCCCGTTCATTATTCTTCTGAGATCCTGAGATCCCGAGCACGGAATCTTCATTTCAACAGCCCTCCCCCCAGGTTTTTCTCTCTCTCCATCAAGAACTATCCCCATCCAATCACATTTTTCCCGCCAATCCTCCTCCATTTTCCACCTCCCTTCTGAGAGTTCTGTTTCAGACCGATATCAAGAGGGAGGCTGTTTGCACCCCTCCATCCATCAAACCCTTTATTTGCTTTTTCTCTTTATTTTCCTTGCTGGTCGTCTGCAGGCCAAGAAATCCCTGCCCCACCCTCGCCATCGATCCTAAGCCTCCAAGACCAGCTCACATACGACGAGACACAACCCCCGCCAGCATCACGAACCTAGGAAGCACATCAAAAACACCACTTGCTCTACAATGGCATGATCATCGAAATGATTCGTGATGCGATGATCTGCTATCTTATCCTTTATCACATTAAAATCAATCCATACGCAATTTCAAAGAAACGCTATGATTTTTTTTAAAAGAAACAAAAACAAAAAACAAAAAAAAAAAAAAAAAACGGTGGTAGCTATGTTCCGAACAGGGGGAAGCCCCCTTGGCCAATCATTGGCGAAACAAGCAGGATAGAAAACAGGTTTTTCAGTGGTCCCTTTCACTGACGATGTATAGGTACACGAGTTGACACTAACATTGTCGGTCAAGGTCGTCGCCCGACAAATAAGGTATGTCCTGAAGTTTAACGACAATAGGGATAGCCCAAACTAAGCTGCCAGGAATGCTCCGTGCTCGCATCTGTTGAGCGGACTTCGCCATCCGCCAATTGAAATGCGCAATGCCATCTCCAGGCCATTGGCTAGGTCAGATTGGCTGCCTTCGTGGTACCAGCCGGCCGGATTCAACCTGATAAAGTAAAGCCACCCACCCGAACCATGCAGAAGACAACGAATAGATGAAAGAAAGTTTTAGTTTCCAACCTATTTTCCCCTTTCTCCTCGGCTGGCTTTTTGCAAATCGGCATTGTGTCTTATCATGAGTGTATCACAAAATTCTTGGGACCTTACCATGGGCGTAGCCAGAGAATAAACCGCTATGTCGGCTATTGAAGCATGATTGTCGTGTTGCGTGCGATAAGCGAGACCTTGCGTATTCCCTCCAAATATGACTCAAATGCATGCGGGTGGATAGTTTATAACTACCCTACAGTCCGAGGCCAGCTCATACCACCTTAGTAATTGATTCAGATGACCACAGTTGGGGGAGTTCTGCCCTACCTCGGACTCTCTCACAGTGAACAGATTCCCACCGATATATCATACCTTAAGTGGGACAACAGGCAACACCAACTGCTTTTTTCTAATGTATTGTAGATAAGAGAAAGTTGGAAATGATAAATAGAATAAAAACGACCTATCTTAAAAAAATTGTCTATCCTGCCAACATCTAATATACACTATTAATCAATCCTGTTCTACCACCCGCGAGTGTGCCCTGTTATGCCCTGCTCTTGTCCTATTATTAGTTAAGCACTTGTCCCGTTCGGGATTCAAGAGGAGTTTATCACGTGGCATGGCTTCCCCACATTAACTATTAACTAACTAACGTAATCCACCACCCAACGGATCGCACAACCTTCCCGGCCACT
>JANTQB010000215.1:0-13311 GCA_032988175.1 Myotisia sp. PD_48
AATTGGGTGGCCCGACTAGTAGGGTGGCCCGTTTAGCAGGGAATTACGTTAGTTAACCTTAACTACCTGAGTTACCTGGGTACTAGGTAGCCATTAATTATAATTCAGCCCAGCCTAAGGAAACACCTACCATACAGATCGGTGTATCAGTTCCTACAGAAATACGAACAAACATCGTAAGGCAAAGGAGATATTCAAGGGCAATGGACAATCTCCAGGATTACAGCCTAGTTTGCCAGCAATGAGAATACTGTGTTGTGTTGTAGTTCGTAGAATTGATAGAAGGTTAAAAGATGTCTTATGAGCTCGGAAAAAACCTAAGCGCCTATATAGAGTAGGTATCAAGAGGTAAATTCATATCAACAAATGAAATATCACTTTTGCAGACCCGCCATAAACTCCATTGCCTCCCAATCGCGCCGAATGATACGTTTGTCGTTAAATCAAAACCGATGTGTCAAGTAAATCGAGGGCAAAGATTGATTGATTTCACTTCTTCAATCTTTTTACTTTCGAAGGAGGTGGAGCAAAGGCTATACGATTGCGCGGCTTCTGTCGCGTTCGCTTTTGTATCCGGCCATTGCGCTCGGAACGTTTGTGGGTTGTTAGTTGGCCGTCAATTTCCATTTCTATTATCGACAGAGTATCAGTATCCTTCTTCTCATAGGAAATCCCATAGGAAAATAGGCTCCAGAGGCAGACGTGATAAAACATATCCGGCTCTAGTGAAAGGCTCCGTTTGCTTACCTTTAGGTGCGTCTGCGCTCTCGATGATCTGGTTGGAAGCATCTGTAGAGAGAGAGAGAAGTCGAATAAACAAAAAGGGCCATGTTGAGCGGTGTTTGCAATAGGAGAGTTGTATGGAAATTTGAATACAGCCAATCAAACAAATAACAGGAGTTCTAGAGGCCGAGCGTACCTTTGGAGCTGGAATCGGTCATGGTCGAGTCTTTTGTGGTGTTCACCAATTCTTGGAGTTTGGCTGAGAGTCGAGCTGTTCTCTCATCGGCGGCAGGTCCAAATACTTTGGCCCGCAGCTCGGCCTTGTTGCGCTTCCTGGTACTAGATCGAAGTCCTTTTGCCATGATTATTACAGTGGCTATTCGTGAGGGTATATATGTAATCTTCAGCGGGAGGGGTGCAACTCCGAATTGAAAAGCCCAACAGGAAAAAAAATACATCCAAGTGTTGTTACATAAGCCGAACCTAGCAACACACTGCCCAGGAGAGGACTTAACTTATTAGTGATCTACTGGGTAGTTATCTACCTCCGTGTAATGACTGACCACACGAGGATATATTTAGGTAGCCAGCTTGAGTCGACCTCAGGCCGGTAGTTGCCCCGCACAGGCGTCAAAGAGACTACAGAATCTGCACAACTCCCCGATCAAGATGTTAGATATCGTTTCGCAGCCAATTTCAGGACCGAGCTAAACCTCAGAGATTCAGCCATGGCCTACCAATTCAGCCATGGGTTCGATATTCCACGGGTCCTCGAGGTCTTGAAGCCTCTTCTGAACTCCCAACTGAAAGATATTTTAAGGCACGAACATCTTCCGGTGTCAGGAGTTAAAAGAGAACTTCAGCAGAGGATCACAATCCGTAAGTCCTCTCACGATGCCCTCACTTTCTACTTTTAATTAAGTACAGCGATTGACCTCTTTATTTGGTGCAGATCTGCAACACCTTACCTCGAATCCCACACCGGACCCGTATCATCGACTGATCAGTTTCATAGAGTACATATTCGAGGTGGCTAATCAACCAATTACATATGCGAAACTTGGTAGTTCTCAGGCCCCTCCATCTCGTCAAATTTCTTCACAACCTCTGCAGTCATATTCAAGCTCTCCGACTGGGTTAGGTAAATATTTCTTTCCGGCCGATATATTTTGGATGCTGCTGATATAGGTATTCTAGGGCGTATCACCTTCAAAAAGAGCCCATTTCACTCGATTTTGGAACCCTTAACATCCGTTGTGGAATGTAAAGGTAAGTGAGGACCATCATTATACAGAACTTATAGAATAGAATTATTAATATTGTCATTAGTACGAGAGCATTCCCGCGACAATGTCGAACTTAAGGTAGTTTTAAGCCAACAGACCGTTACAAGGCTGCAGTCAGACCCAAAAATAAGAGTCATGGTTTACTGCGCAGCAGATAGTAGCCTATCACAATATTCGGCCAGTGATGTAGCTTTCCCATACCAGGTAGATCTTAAAGTCAATCTGGATGAAGTGAAGACAAATTTACGGGGCTTGAAAAATAGGCCTGGAACAACTCGGCCTGCAGATATTACTGACTGGATTAGGAAAAGACCTGGGTATCCAAACAGTATTATCATGACTTATGCCCTGACAATGAAGGTTCATAACCCTCTCTTTTTACTTTCTACTGTCTGACTATGAAACTGGCTATTAACTTTTTGCAGAAGTTCTTTGTAGTTGTCAACCTGGTCCAGAAGCATTCTGTAGATGATCTAGTACAGCAACTACGGGATCGGCATTCAATATCTTCTGAGCGGGTGATTAGAGAAAGTAAGGGCAGATAAGATCCCTTGATATAAAAGTCGCTAACCTGTTGCCCATCTAGTGCGTGCACGTGCGCAGGATACAGACATCGTTGCCACCTCAACCGTGATGTCCCTGAAATGCCCACTCTCAACCCTGCGAATAAAAGCTCCTTGTCGCACTTCCCTTTGTACACATAATCAATGTTTTGACGCCATTTCCTTCTTGCAGCTCCAAGAGCAGGCGCCGACTTGGAGTTGCCCAATATGCAACAAAACCACGACATATGAAGCCCTTCAAATTGACCAGTAAGAACCACGAAGTAATTTTTGGCATGTCTGTATAAGATGAATATATATACTAACATACTCAAGATATGTCGATAACATTCTCCAATCTACCCCGGCGGACGTGGATCAAGTAAGTATAGAGCCTGATGGGTCCTGGTCTCAACCAGGGGATGAAGTACCTTCTCTCTCGCAGAATGACAATGGCGGGATGGATGACCCCGATTTAATTGAAATTATCGACACCAAATCACTATCCTTGAAGCGAGAGGACCCCGTCGCTTTACAAATAAATGGGACGCCCATCCAATCGCGAGAAGCATCTTCGATCTCTTCGGCACCACGTCCATCTTCAAAACGAAATGTTAGCCAAGTCATTGATTTGACCGTTAGTGACGATGAGGAAAGCGAACCCCCACGCCCTGCAAAACGGCTCCAATTTAGTCTCCCGACGAACGGAACAAGAAAGGGGCACCAGAACGGTCAGCTAGGGGTATCCCCTCTAACGCCCACAAATACTTCTGTCCTACCACTACGAGATTCGTATGATTGATTTGGTGTCCATATCGGAGAGTCAAAGCAGCTCGTTGGCGATGTCAAGTATCGTGACTTGCTTTGTTCCCTTTCCACGGCTTCTCCAAATTTTTCATCTTAGCGTCTCGATATATATCTCTTTCACTTTGTAGTTACCAGCTAGCGGGTGGGTTGCATAGGACAGGGGCGTTTTCTGATATTGGGTGGGGGGGGTATGTTTTTTTCATGTTGGGCAACACCAAAATATTTGTTGTATAGGGTGCTCGATGCTCTCTGAATGTTTGGAATATTTGCCAACGACAAGAATTAAGATGTTCATTGTTTTCTTTTAAGTCTATTGACCAGGCTGAAAGTTAGATAGCCTCCAAGTGAATCGTTTCGAATGCTATTGATCAAGTAAAAAATTCTATTATATATTTTTTCTATTAGTACAACACAGCGATTCATACTATGGCCCCGAACTCCTCGAATGATTGACAATCCATCAGGCGGATTCACAATAACAACAAATGAAGTGATACACATTAAGATGTCATTGTAAGATCGCAAAAATGTATACAATACAGCAGAAATACCCGTGGACTCCATCAGTTTTCCCATGAACCAGACCGCCGCTATGGTATTAAATCATTCTCTCACTTCACCTCCGTCACCACTATATCCAATAGAGTCCCGATTATCATCGATAATCCTAGCATATTCGAGAAGGAGTCTGTGCATATAAATTTCCATATCCTCTTCTCGGAGAGCCTTCTGAGCCCAATCTCTCCCTTGAGTGGCTATTTTTTTTGCGACACTATCATGTGAGGGTATATAAACAGCGTTATTGCCATCCGTTTTGTTGGTTCCGATAAAATAAGTCATAATAGCATAAAGATCGTCATATCTATTGTCGAGCGGGACGAAATGTTTCCAAGCAAAAAGCCGAGAGTCATGCCATTCTCTGAAAATCGTAGCTTTAATCCCTAGCGATTTGCTGAAAAGGAATGCACGCCATCGACCCGAAAAGCTCTGGCCATCAATATCAACCAGGTATTTGGATTGGAATTGGTGGCTGAGAGGAACTTTGTCTTTGTAGGTGAACACGTCATCATAGAAGCTGCAGTTGGGGATGCAAGACATGGCATCTGTAAAAGCAAAATCGAAATATTTTTTGGCGAATTCGGCGGGTTTAAAATCCGGGTAGTTGTTAGAATGTAAATCATTATCTAATCGGCGATTATGCTGCCGCACAAGAGGCTGGGTAATGATATTCACTTTTCTGTCTCCCAGTTTTGTCCCATTGCTCATTATTTCGAATCGTTGACGGTGTAGACGGTGCCAGGTGTCCTTTAACGATATGCCTCCCGAGGTTGCACCACGCCAGAAGAGGTTTGTGGTTTTCAGGGACCATTCACTATCCTCGGATGGGTCGTATGTGTAGCGTTTATCTTTGTTCCAGTATACATTTGCGGGGAATAGGATATCATTATTAACACTGACTTTGCATTCGCTGAAAATCGGAATAAGTGATCTAGAGATACTAATGCTTGAGGCGGAAAAGAGGAAGCCATGCAGGTTCTTCAAGACAGGCCCAACTGTACAGAGATCAGTTGATTTGTTGAAATTGTGTACCAATCCACCGATTTCTGTTTTATAAAGAGCATTGGCATCCTTGGTTGAGATGGATTCGTCGCGAGCCGGTGATTCAGGGGGGCATGCACCCGTAGCAACGTCCATATATTGCTTAGAAGGTATTCCAGACCAAGTAACGCTTTCGCCAATATTTTCATATTTGGTCAGAGAGAAGTCCATAAAACCGTTCATACCTGGGGTAAACGAATTGGTGGTATTTGACGAAGAGTTATTCCTCGATTTTGCCTCTGTTTGTAGCATTCCTTGCATATTCTCCCAGCTTACCAGTACCCTTGGTTGGTCCAGTCGATTCATAACGATATCCATGTCGGGGAGATATTTGGTTACGCGCTGCACTAGGGATGACATGGAGTCGATGCGCCAGCTTGGAAACGTAATGTTTGCGACGGTATTGTTTCGGATGTGAATTGCAGATATTCCATTGTCCTTCGCGTTGTAGCACATATTGGCCGCCAGCTGTCGGATAGATTTCGGTTCAACAGCCCAGAAGGGGCGAAGGTCATCCATTATTTGATCGAAATCATCAATATTCTGGACCTTTTTGGAGCGTGCGGAAAGATACCACTAGTGATATTATTTAATATTATTATTATTATTATCTATCATTCTCTAGTTCAATACAAATCAACCAAAGGCATCAACTTACCTCCTTATATCCTGGTGGAGGATGGCGTCCATATCGACGTCGGTAGGTTGCCACAGCTTCTGAGAAGGTAGTAGACTGGGCATGATTATATTCGCGCCATACTAGCTCTGCATTGCTGACCAGGTCGGAGACAACATCTCTTTGGGGAGCTGGGCGGAATATCAAGAGCCCTCCTCGATGGAGGATTCCAACGTTGAGAATTAGTAGACACAAAAAACAGACGAATATAAGGGTAAAATGTCGACGGAATGGTATGAGTGCTAGCATAGTATCAACAAAACAGATGGAATCCACGTCGCACAATTGCACAACCGACCTCGTCACACATAAAAGGCTGGCTCCATTCAAAGTGAGCTTAGATGAACGACTCAAGTAAAATTTTTATTTCAGTTGAAAGACTAAAAAGAAAGCAAGGAGATTCCTTGCCGCTTTGCATGCTTCGTACTTAGTTAATCAACATGTTGGTTCTGGTGACGACGGAACAAAGTCAATTTCCCACCGTTTCTTGCTGAGTAGAACAGTATCAAGCGAGCCTGGTATCCAATTCTCTACCCGTCTGCTACTCCACCAGACACGAAGAAACACGAAGATTGCGTCGAGTCTTACGTTGCCTTGCCAGCCAAGCAGAGATCATCAAGATAAGTCAGATATAATGTCGCCGGGTTATCCTGCAGGCCAAGCCACTTACTTACTTTATAACCAGGGGATCAGCCAATCAACACCACTTACAGCACCCGTGTGAAGAGACCTTTCCTCTACCACAACCTCTTAATTACCTCTTCTTGACATAATTAATAATTATTATCTGCTCGATACATCCCCGCTATCAACACTCCTCAATATTCCATCCACTCCGTTAGGCTGAAGCATGTCGCTCGACTCTCCAACCCCGACCCTGGACCCCCATGCCCGTTACCTCAACTCATCATGTCTCGACCTGCTATTAATCGAGCTTGTCCCCATGGCTGAACGAATAATCCGACAGCTCGAAGCTCCAGATTCGTCCACTGAATCCTCGTCTTCCCCCCAAAATGATGCAATACCAGAAAAAGAGAAAGACAAAGAAAAGCCTTCAATTGTGGGGATGGACGACGAGGAGTTTCGTGAAGCTACTTATTTCAGACTCGAGGCTTTAGGGTACCGGGTTGGGCTGGGCTTGGTAGAGAGGTTGGTCTATGGATATACCCAATGTGGAACATGCTTTGAATATCTATCTAATTGTTGCTGTGTGGGGGAAATAAAGATTTTCCCGGGACCGACCACTCTTCGCTGATAATTTAGATGTGATTAAATTCATATGCAAGGATCTTTGGACGATTCTGTTCAGGAAACAGGTGGATAATCTGAAGACTAATCATCGGGTACGCGCGATCTTTTATTTAAAGATTTTTCCCTAACCCTGAAATCCAGCTAATCGATTTATTGTTTACAGGGCGTCTATGTTCTGACAGACAATACTTTCCGACCATTTATCCGCATGAGCATGGCTGTGCGAAGCGAGGCTATCTCCCGGGCACAAACCGTACGCACCTTTCGTTATAAAACATATTTTAGTCGTACTATTCACTAACAATCCGGCAGTACCTATGGTTTCCATGCGGCATTCTTAGAGGAGCTCTGGCTGGTGTTGGAATTGATGCCACAGTCCAAGCAGAGAGCTTAGATCTCCCAAGTGCGACCTTCCAAATCAAAACTACTAGTTCCAACGCTATGTCTACTACCTCGACGTGAACCTGGCCACTATTCTGAGCTTCTGAACGAAGGCCCTTCTCACAGAACTAACTCCAACTTTTCTTCCCTTCAAACCTGACTCCCCGATCTAGATCCTACCGAGACTAATACTCGAAATTTGCCGTGGTGCAAGAGATCTAACGCCGCATTTTTAAGCATATTTAATTCGTCCAGCATTCATTGGGACAAATTTTAATGCTGGCTTAGTTTCGTGCGAGCGATTTCTCCGGTTTTATAATGAGCCATTGCTGGACTACATGAGGCATCTGAGATCACGTTGCGACATACAAGGTTTGATTCCGTGTCTATTCCTAGGCTTGCGAATTTATCTGGCCTCATGGCCAGGAGACGGCCCATATTTCCCGCGAGACAATCCAAACTGATGCACTTTAAGTAACTGCATCAACTATCCAAACATCCTTTTTTTGGCTTTCCCAATCCAACGTCTCGGTGTAATTTCCCCATGCAATCGAAATACCGGTGTTTCAACGACGTTCATTTTTCACAACCTTCGTACCTAGGGGAGGTTTAGATATTATAGATTCGTGGTAGAGATACAGATCATCGCATGGGGAGTGTTACTGGTGATGGTATTACCTGGATGCCATAAATATGCCTTAGGATTGGAATCAGATTAATTACTTAAAATACGTTCAAGGTTTAATTGATGGAAAGGTGTATTTCTCTATTCATTTTTTCCTTTATTCTGGGTCTGGATATCCGCACGCTCAGACAATTTCCGTCTTCCGGTTTAGTGGGGGATCATGCTTCCTGCTTAAAAATATAATGGGTTTACAACCTAAATCCAAAACAAAGTCAGTCAACAATCAGTCTAATGTACTTTCATACCCAAGATGGAGGAATTCCTGTCAGAGAACAATGGAGTGCTCATAGAGAAATGAAATAGGGGTACACAAACGCAAGGTTTCCATCATAGATTGGTAACACTAAGCTTGATGTAGAAGTTGTAGAGCAGGGTGTAATTACTTTTGCGGAGGGTTGTGAACGAATTCGATTCCCTTGGAAATATTGCCCTTGAGGCCTTCGATAGCGGTGTCGAGAAGCTTCTGCTCTTTAGCGGTCAGACCATCGAGGATATCGTTAACGCTCTCCGCGCCGGATGGCTAGAAAGAACTGTTAGTGCCTCGTATTCTAAAAGCAACGTATCACAGAGAGATCAGTATTACTTACCCCTAAGGTCACAGGGAGGGAGAAGAAATCAACACCAGTTCGTTTAGCAACGGCCTCCCCCCCGGTGATACCGGGTAGATAGACATAACTAGGCTCAACGATGCCTTGTTCTTTGCCACTAGAGGCCCTGATAACACTCATTGCAAAGCTATAATTCCAAAGTTAGTCTCCATCAGGTATCTCGAGGATATTTCATTCTCCATACCGGAAACCAGCGTATGCCATGGATAACGTGGCGGAACCAGCACCATCCTTAGCCGCAACGACCTCATCGCCACCAAATTGAACCCCTGTTGAATATGGTCAATATTGCCAAGCTCTTTCAGCTGGAATGTATAGGGTCAACTCACTCTTAATGAGAGCTTCATACTTCTCATCTGGGATGGACACAGCAGGGTTGGTCTTGCTAAAGATGGGGACAATTGTCTCTCCAGAGTGTCCACCGACAACGGGAATAGTGGCTTTAGAAGGATCCTCAAGCCCAGTATACTCTTGGGTAAAGGTTTCAGCGCGGACAATATCAAGAGAGGTGACACCGAAGAGCCGTTTAGGATCAAAGACATTGGCGGCCTTGAGGACTTCGGCAGCGATAGGGACCGTAGAGTTGACAGGGTTGGAAATGATGAGAATGAAAGCCTTTGGGCAATGGGCTGCAATTCCCTCGATGAGGCCTTTGACGATTCCAGCATTCACTCGGAAGAGATCGTCGCGGGTCATACCAGGCTTGCCTTCAGTTACAGGTTGGTTAGTCAGATCCACAATCGAATGGACGGGTAGAGTGTAAGGAGCGTACGTGGAATTCCGGCGGGGATGATAACTATATCGGCTCCTGTAAGAGCGAGTTTTAACCCATCATCCTTTGGCAAGTATCCTTTAATTTTCTTTGGTGTGAATTAGCATTAAGAGGTGTGAATGGGAAGGCCGAAGGTATTACTTACTGCCACGGAAGAAATGTGAGACAAATCGGCGGCAACGCCAGGGGTATTGACAACATCATAAAGAGCTAGATCATTGATAAGAGGGCTGTTTTTCAACAGAAGGGAAAGGGGCTATTGTTGTAACCAATATATTAGCTATGAAGCTCTCATGTAGGAGCGAAAGAGGGGTAGCACGAACCTGGCCAATGCCACCGGCGGCACCAAGGACAGCTATTAAACGCAGGAACCCGGTTAGACGTGATCAATTGACACAAATACCCCAGTAAAATTGATATTCATGTTAGTTTACTTACCAGCTTTGACCATTTTCAGAGTGCGATATTGGAAAGTGGGGGGTATCTAGGCACAACGGCGTCAGAAGCTTGGCTTACGAAGTCATCACCAACGACGAGCTGGCTATGGAAAAAGACACATTGATATACCTGAAGGGAAGAGCAAGAGGACAAAAAACCGAGATGCGAGGTTTAGAGAACGAACGTTGGGAGTTGAAGTGAGGTTGAGAAGAAAAGATGGAATGGCCGCGGGGTTAAATTCCCTCCTTGGGGGGAGTCACATGCTTGGCCGTGTTGGGGAGGATGACGAAGGTACCTCTCCAGCTGGAAACAAAGGGCGGAAGTCGGACTAAGATTTTTGAACTCCGAAGGTATCTCGTACTGTACCACCCTCAACGGTTTCTAGCCCCGTCCAACATGGGATATCGGGAGCAGCCGGCATATTCGTTCTGCTATCACAAGGATAGAATCTACAAGTTATATATGATCATTCGCGCTGTCCACAGGCGGGCACAGCGGTGGTGTCACATATCACATACTCTGATATAATCAAGGCAATATTTCACGGGGATGAATATTTAAAATGATGTTTTCTTCCTGTGATATCTGCCATTTAAGATATCATTTTGAAAAAAAAAAAAATATGTTGTCATAATTATTGTAGCATGCAAGGTTCCACCGTTGGTATAATGTGCGGCTGTACCCTAATGCCAATGGAAGTGAAACTACTTCCAAAAATTCCTTGAACAAGTAGCCGCAGAAGTCTCCTTAAACTCCTGTAACAGCATCCCGGCCTTTCTTTCTACCTTTCCATTCCACATCATCAGATTCAAGCATCCTTCTCAGCAGCCTTTCGGGCCTTAGAGCCTCTGAGCTTCTTCTCTGCGACGTCCTTCTTTGGCACAGCAGCCTTTCTGAGGGCACTAGCACGAGCAACCGCTTCGGCTCGGAGATCGGCTCGGTATCCATTAGCTGTGGCGCGTTTGGCAACACCCTTGTAAAGACTATTCGTGTGACAAACAAATATACTTAGCGTCAAGCGTTTCGGACGGAGTAGAAATATTTTGCTTACTTTCGGTTCGACTTGTTGGAAGAGGCGGAGGAAGTGGTTTTGTTAGTGGCGGGTTGGTTGGAGTTGCCTGGCCTCTTGGTAATCACAGTAACAGCACCATTTTCACCAGCCTGAACACCAATTGCCTATGAATTCCAAATAAAAAGTGCATTAGAGATCCCGATATTAGATACGTATGTTGTCCCAGAATGTTCAAAAATATCCCTTCTATTGGTTTGCCGTTTCTTCTGATAGAATTTGCTACACTTTTCCCTAGCGCTGAAAAGGGGTAGATGTAAATACCTTCGAATTGACGAACCCAGCATACTATGCGATCAAGAATAATATTAGCCTTATTGATCTTGCCCATCCCTTCCACGGAAACAAGATGAATTAGGGACAAAATCACCCACCTTTCGTGATTGGCTGTTGACCAAGTTCAATGGATCGCGAGAGAATTGGTAACCGCCAGCAGCTGCACGCTTAACCAGGTATGCATTTTGAGATCCTATTCATTCCCCATCGTTCGATTCATTAGCTTCCTGAATTAAAACACAATACTCATTGCTGGTGTTAATCGTACGGGTGATTTCCCAGATCAGGTCGTCGGACACGTTGGGTCTAGCGGAAATAGGCATTTTTATCGGGAGAGGAATGATTCCTAACTTGAAAGAAAGAAGATAAAATCGGGCTTGTTGACTTCTGACTTCCAACGACCTTTCAAGCGCTGATTTCGTCGTGAATTCACTAATATTGTTGTGTGGCTTTGATGCTTTTGTAAGTCTTGGCGTTGATTTCGGTTTGCTGACTAATCTCGCTAACCTGGCCCAAAGTGGTAAGGTCCGGAGTAGTATCTCCATAATTTACTAACTACCAAGGTAGGTAGGTACCTGCTATCTAGTTATTACTCATTGATTTCTCCTTAAAAGAATTTACTAAAAGGATCCGTGCCAAAAGAAACAGGCAGTGTAGTGGCGCTGATAGAATCCCGATATCTCAATTTTCCAATAACTATCTTATCTTGAATCAGATCATCATGCTGTTGAACAACACGGAAAGACGGAAGGACAAATCGCCGACAGCACAGGGGAATGCCAGCGATACGAGGCTCTCTACTCCGTGCTCGGTATTATATAAGGAGTACTTGATAGAGCATTCGTTTTAGCGTGCCTGAGGGTGGCATTTCGCGACGATTTAGCACATGCCAGAGGTGACGGAGCATTAATTTCCAATGATAGCCTTGACTAGCAACAGGCATATTTAACCAGAGCTAATAAAGACTTCTATTAGAATTGAATTCACAGGCAATGGAAGAATTTTGATGCCATGATGCATTTCACTACATAGTTACCCTGTTCGTAGTTAGCTCGAGAATCGAGTGGAGTGGAAATAGGGTTTAACTAGGGAGTACCAATATTGATAATTGTCCAGTCGCGGTTTCATCGGGGGGGCTGAGATCCATATCCATATTTATAAGAATGGCAAGGAATATTGGATACGAACTCGCAAATCACATGTAACTAGCTCCATGAAACCATGAGTAAACGAGTTCAGGCCGCTATTTGGGGCCGGGCCATGTTTAACCTTGACGGGCTAATTTGGAGGCTCAGAGACAATGACTATATAAAGCAGACGCTACGGCCCCATCCTACAAACCTATTTCAATTACTTCTTTTTCGTTCAGATTCCGAATCTACATAACGTATCTCCAGCATTTGAGAGAAGGAAGGCGAACCCGTGGACAAAATCTTCATCCTCAATATGTTTCGAAACAGGTTAATCCAGATCATTTTTCTTCTCATCATCTCATGCTTGGTGGCATCTATACCCTCAGCTCCCGCCCTGCACCTACCAGCTAGCCTCGGTAGCACATCAAACGACATATATGGAAGAAAAGACCATCCCAGTAACCGACCCGGCGGCACAGTTCAAAGCATAAGCAAGGCAATGCTCAACGCTCGACAGGACTCTGATTCCAAGGGAATGGTGCCTTTTCCTGGCGTCGAGTTTTTCCAATCTGCCCCGAACGACATAATTATTGAACAAATGGGTCGCCGATTGGTGGAAGAGGGTTGCAGCGCATACAAATCAGGGCCGTCTAAACAATGGACGGAAGCAGATCGTTCATCATACCAACTCTGGCAGGAGAAACTTGGATATACTGGGACAGATGCCGATGGGTGGCCTGGGAAAAAGAGTTGGGATGCACTTCAAGTCCCCCAGGCCGCAACAGGTGCAAAGAATGAGACTGAAGCCGACTATGACCGACTTAAATGTTCCGGCCGTTGTAGAGTACCTTCAACCGCATAGTTAGTTTTCAAGAAGAATACTGAGCCAAATAGAGTCCCTAGGTACCTAGGTAATTATAGGGAGCTACTCTACGCCTTGTTAGACAAATGCTCCTTCTCTTCTGTTTGGAGACAGAGGCCAGGGATTATTTAAGCAACTGCTCAGCCACGGCTCCCAATAGGCCCACGGGTCCGTGTAGATTATGTAATCTAAATAGCTTATGT
>JANTQB010000216.1:0-13062 GCA_032988175.1 Myotisia sp. PD_48
GCAGCTTTGATACTAGTAATTTGACCACTTTTAAAAGCATTAATAGCTAATAGAATTAAATTTTCCCTATTTGAGGTATTCATTATGAAGGTGGTTGATATAAGTAAATAGTAAGTATAATGTTGATTATCTGGAATTACGCGATCCGTTGGGTGGTGGATTACGTTAAAGCCAAGGGACACAAGGATGGGACAAGGAGTTGTCCCATAAGTACAGCGACGAGTAATACCAGGCGCAGAAGTGTTATCAATACGTTGTTGTATTCATGGGGATAACGTATTTAGGTGCAAACTCCGCCCTTTTTACCCCCAAACACCAGAAAATTTTGTATCTGGTAACCTATAACTGACTGTCATTTTTATCTTGTAAGCGAACCTCCGCTAATCTGCTATCCTTAACTCATAAGAAGAATAGAAAGTCTTGACCATGATGGGAGATGACCAAATGTTGCCAGGCAACCCCTCAAACGGGAAGCTGATACTGGAGCCCCAAACTGTTCAATCGGATCCAGAAACTTCAATCCCAAGTGTTTGTGACAGCTCTAACAGCTGTAACCTAACTGCTAGTGCTCAGAG
The DNA here is from genome assembly GCA_032988175.1 of Myotisia sp. PD_48. NCBI lineage: Eukaryota > Fungi > Ascomycota > Eurotiomycetes > Onygenales > Myotisia > Myotisia sp. PD_48. The sequence goes on from JANTQB010000216.1 coordinate 576, forward strand.
CTCAGCATTGGCTTCGGGGAGGGACAAGCTACTCCGTGATATCAGCAATTTCATACCAGTGGGTGTTCTATGGTTAACAGGATCACCAGGCACTTCTATGTCATATGAATACCCCAGAGCTGAAGTCTTAAGTCTGGAGCATGCCGACTGGATTCGAACTTCCCACAAGGTTGGAGAAACCGCTCAAACGCCACCTGCCATTAGGATTTATGTAATTCCCGACGATAGAAGTCGTATATCTGTTTCTCGTTCTAGCTCTGTGCTTCGTCGAGCCTTGAAAGTGGTCATGTCTTGCATAGATACCTCTCCTCAAGGCTGGGGTGGATATTTTGAGGCTAGTCACCAAGGCGATACCAAAAAAATCCTTGAAAACGAATCGCTGTTCTACATTTTCAATACATTGAATTCGCCCAATCCGAATATTGATGAAGTCACCGATCCCTGGGCTCGTGCCACGATGACCGAATTACTTAACTCCAGCGATGAGCTGTGCAGGAACCCCACTAGTACTGGTTTGAAAACCCCACTCTATTCATATCAGCGGCGGTCTGCTGCGTTTATGCTTCAAAAGGAATCTGAGCCCACACGATCGCTTGATCCACGATTGCAGAGGTTTTGCGGTCCGACTGGGTGCTCTTACTATTACGATAGTGAAGAAGGTGCAATTTTTTCCGAAAGGAAGCTATATTCTGATCCGCGCGGAGGTAAAAAAAATTAGCAGCACTAAATATTTTTTTCCCTATAGCTAATTATTCGTAGGGATTCTTGCGGAAACAATGGGCTCAGGAAAGACGCTCATCTGTCTAGCTCTAATTCTAGCGACTCGAGGCTTTGTCCCACAAATCCCTTGTGATCATGTTGATGACCTCCAACCTAGGCGAGAGACTACAGCGTCTCTTCTTCAGATGGCAGCTTCGGCGGCTGGGAGACATTCTGTTCCCTGGAAATCACATTTTGACCGTCTTGAATCTGCTGGAATATATCATGACAGGTGTATCGCTGCCTGTGAGAGCAATCGTGGGTCATATCTTATCACCCGAAAACCAAGATATGATCGTCGAGCATCAACACCTTTGAATGGATTTTCGACACGCTTATATCTTTGCCCGGCTACTCTAGTTGTTGTACCCCCTAACTTGATTGACCACTGGCTTCAAGAAATTAAGAAACATACATTGGGATTAAAATTTCTGGTCTTAAGGAATCCTGATGATCCCACACCACCCGCGCTTCAACTGTTGAAGTACGACGTTATTCTTTTTTCACGCCTCCGATTCCAGAAAGAATGCGGAGGATTCAGTGCCACAACTCCCGTGACTTACAATTCACCATTGAAAGAGCTGCATTGGCTTCGGATTATCGTGGACGAAGGGCACGATTTTGCCAGCTCTAGAACAAAAACTGATGCCATTCACTTTTTGAGTCAGCTTCAGGTTGAGAGACGGTGGGTGGTTTCAGGTACTCCATCCCAAGGCCTCTATGGTATCGAAATTAGCCTTGCCTCTCAAGTCTCGACTTTCTCAAATAGCCTAAGTGAGCAGGACCAAGCTAGTAAGATTTTAAATACCAGAAAAATTATTTTGAAGGCTCGGGAGGAGGAGGAGCTTAAAAATTTAGACAAATTGCGTGCAATAGTTACCGACTTTCTCATTGTACAACCTTGGTCCAATCCCAGGGGTTCGGATCCCGCGAAATGGTCCAAATATATGCACCCTTCTGGACAAAAATCAAGTGGGAAATCACCGCTGCGCGGTGTGCTTCAGTCTCTCATCGTACGCCATCGGCCTGAGGATATTAAATTGTGTCTCCCAAAACTTTACAATGAGGTTGTATATCTCGATCCTACATTCCACGATAAATTGTCGCAGAATCTCTTTGTTTTCCAACTCACTATTAATGCAATAACTTCGGAGAGAACAGATAAGGACTATATGTTCCATCGCGCGAACAGGAAGCACCTGACCCGCCTGATAAACAATTTAAGGCATGCTGGATTCTGGTGGACAGGCTTTGAACAGAAACAGATCAAGGAAGCAATTGAAGTTGCGAAAGGATACCTCAAGCACAGCCATTCAATACCAAAGGCCGATCTACTTCTGCTTCACCAGGCAATCCGGATTGGAGAAGAAACGATCCGTTGCCGTTCCTGGAATGTACTCACTGAGCAGCATGAAGTTGGGGTAATTCTTCGTGATTTTCCCAAATTTGCATGCGGTTACTGGGCGATGGACAGTGCATCCGAGCATATGGCATCAAAGTTATTTGGTGTTTCCCTAGCAAGAGAAGCACGAAATTATGTCGTCTCCCATCTCCATTTGCCCAATCCTACAGATGGCATATGTGGAGCGGGTATCCAGGCAAAATCCAGAAGGCTTCAACGATCAGAGGCATCAAACCGACAGGCGCCTGAGAAGGGCTCCCTAAGGAGCAGTGATCAGCCTCTTCATCGATCCAAACCACCTTCAAGAAGGAAGAAGTCTGCATCTAGCTTCGAAAATCGCCTCCCTGCTCTGTCTCTATTCAATGCCACAAATATCGTTGCTACAACATCCGCGAAGCTCACCTATTTACTCGATAGGATTCTTGAGTTGCATAATTCTGAGAAAATTATCGTATTCTACGAAAATAACAGTACCGCAGACTGGATTGCGGATAGTCTCGAAATTATAGGTGTTAACTATCGGATATATGCTAATAGTCTCCGCACAACTCAACGGTCGCAGTATCTCACCGAGTTTAACGAGAGTGAAAGCATACGTGTATTGCTGATGGATTTACGGCAGGCTTCCCACGGCCTCCATATTACTGCTGCATCAAGGGTATTTATTGTAAATCCAATCTGGGACCCTAATATCGAAAGCCAGGCAATAAAACGCGCCCACCGTATTTCGCAGACAAAACCTGTTTATGTTGAAACGCTGGTGTTAAAAAATACCTTGGAGGATAAAATGTTGCAACGGCGGAAACAAATGACCAACGTTGAGCTGCAACATGCTGAGAAGGATTTGCTCGACGACTATACCATGAACCATATCATCCAAACCGAAGGCTTCATTCCCCTAGATATGGAAAGCGAAGATTCGATGTATGCTTATTTTCAAGCTCCCCTAGCCTTTTTTGGGCGTCACCGACATTCGATTATTGACAGGGTTTCCGATCTCGTAAACCCGGAGACCAGCCAGAAGCCGGATACATCGATGTCAACGGCAAAACCAATGCCCAAACGAACCAACTCTCTTGGATCCGATGGAGGTTTGCCGGAACCAAAACGACGAAAAGCCTTACCAACGGTGAACATAGTGAACGACAGAGGAATAGTTATGATGACACCCCCAAGCTGGATTCAAAACAGGCCTTTATCTTCCTCAACTGCTAGCCCTAGCGCTAATACTGGTAGCCAAGGAGAGAATGTAGCTCAGCCCATGTTACAAGTCGTTTAGCAAGAAGCCCATTTACGATCCCCAACTAATTGCATAATATACCGCCAACCTCAATATTTCAAATTGAATCTTACTTTCATAGTCTTGTGATTTTCAACATTTAACAATTTCCTTCTATTAGTCTCTGTGTTGGTTATGGCCTATTAATGACAAATATGTCGAAATGTTTATGTAAATATTTTCCAGGCAAAATAGAACCAAAATAATAGTCACTACTCATAGTTATCCATTCTAGTTCGTTCCAAAGCATCTCCAAAGCATCAGAAGTCATAACGATACATTGCAGCTAAACAAATAGATATCTGGCCTGCATCTCAAACGACTGGATCTAAATCATGACGACAGGTCCCGCTGTCATTGTGGTTGGAATATCTGGCCCGTCTTCTAGTGGGAAGACAACTCTTGCTAGGCTTCTGCGAACAGTTTTCGCGCCACTCGAACCGCCGCCAGCCGAACCAGATGTGGATATCACATCGTTCATAGTGCATGGAGATGACTTTTACAAATCGGACGATAGGTGCATCTTAATCGCAACTAACTAGGACATGGTGACAACTATCGGTTTACTGACCAGAAGTATCTCTTTAGAATCCCCGTCACAACGACTTCAACTGGCAAACTCGTTCAGGATTGGGACACAATTGAGGCCATCGATACTAAGCAATTTGAGGACACACTAATTCATATCCGTGACCATGCGAAGTTACCCCCAAAATTTGAAAGCAAGGAGGATTTTAATGACATTACGGACTCTGGAGTTGACAAATCTGCTGTCCACAAGGCAAGAGAACGAGTATTCCAACAGCTACATGGAGAATTAACACAGCATCAAAATTACGATCGAGTTGGTATCTATTCGCGGAACACGTCTCGAATACCCGTATCAATTGCATTTGTTGATGGATTTCTACTGTATGCCCCGCCGAATGTACCCAATCATGCGTTGCGAAGAATCCATGACCAAATCGATCTCCCTCTTTTCCTCCCAGTTCCATATTCATTGTTGAAACAGCGTCGTGACAGAAGGACTGGGTATATGACGATCGGGCCAGCCCCAACACCTAAACCAAGGAACCAGCTCAACTTGGAGGAAGCTGTTAGTTCCCACGAAGCCCATACTCGAAATCTAGAGAGCGATCACGAAATTGATAATCTTGAGGATAATGCTCACACCGCACCCTTAGATTTTTGGGCTGATCCTCCTGACTACGTGGATGATATAGTGTGGCCACGTTATTTATCTAATTATTCATGGTTGCTATTACCTGAATCTAGTGCTGCAGGCCCGGAAACAAGCGTTGAGGAATTGAAAATGATGATAGGCAGTGGCACCAATGTACGAGAGGATTTGGGTGTTGTAATTGCACCTGGCAATGGCCAAACTTCTATGCCCGTTCTGCTTGATTGGGCTGTAGATCTGGTAGTCTCGAAAGTCAAGGATATTTTAGATCTTCAAACTTGATCTAAATAATGAAGTTCGCAGAGACCTCGGTTTTGCACATTGTTGCAACAAACTTTTTTCAAGTTTGTAGTACGCAGTTCACTCTTTACAACATTCATAGGAAAATCTCATTCTATCAAAAAATCGTGGGTACATTAGAAATAATAACTACTCGGAAGCCGTACAACCGTCTAAAACCATCAGAAACGTCTATATAAAGATCTTTTGGGCGTCAAACAAAGCAAGAAGTAGTTTGGGGGAAATGCCTTATTTAAACAAGATGAAAATTTAACACTAATACCCAAAGTTGTAAGAGTGCATATCGAAGTAGAGGCTACTACTCGGGGGCTAGGCGGTACCGCCACGGCCTCCTACCGTAGAGAGCGCTTCCCTTTGAGTAGCTGAAAGATTTACCACGGGCAAGGGCTTGAAAGAGGACGAACAGGGCGGCTGTGGAAGAAACCCTATTTCTACAAGATATGCAAGATAGTAACCCATCAAGTTCTCAGTCACGCCACTACCGGCCGATGCATCGATGCCGGACCAGCTTGCGTCAAGTCGAAGAGCTGTTGATGCATTGGTGTCATCAAGTTCAGCCGCAATGGTGTTCGACGGGAGATCCGCAGTTACAAAGTGATACAAAGGCATCCTAACACGAAATTCGTCAATAAAGCTCACTTATAAAAGGATAAAACGAAATAAAATGAATGCGAGAGGTGCTCATACAAGGCATGTTGGGAAATTTCATCTTGAGAGCTCTGGTTCACAAATTGTTCTAGAGCGCTGGACCAGGGTACATAATCAATCTGTGGTACATTGTAGCCATACGTTTGCAAGGCGCCGAGAAATTGGTTGAATCGTAAACGTGGGTGGCTTGTTACATGAGCGACGGACAGCACGGGTTGTGGAGGATGGAATGAAGAAGCAACCACAACGCGTGCTACATGGTCAACGGGAACCATATTAACCGTATTATTAATGTTTGGTCGTGCCGAGAGTTGAATACAGCCTTTGATCATGCGGATAAGGAAATCATCGGTGTTTGCGGCTAAGATCTGAGTCAGCATGCATGTTCATATTGATAAAATGCAATTTTCTCATGGATAGGAATATCTCCTTACTCCCAGTGGCAGAGTCTCCCGTGACATAGCCAGGACGGACAATGGTCCCACGTAATCCACGTTTCCCGGCCTCTCTGACGAGATATTCGCCAACCCATTTGCTTTGGCCGTATCCGGTACCCAGCCCCTGGCTACTGCCACCTAGATCGTCGGATTCATTGATCCCCGATCCACCGCTGGCGATTATTCGGCCTGATTCCTGTACATAATGATCGGTATCAAGTACGCTAGTAGAGCTGACAAATACGTATTGTTTCGGCTTTCCACTCCCGCATAATTTCAACGTGTCGATAGTGCCCAGGACGTTAGGGCCTCGAAGATTGGAATATGGATAAACCCAGTGCACGAGAGCGCCGTTGTGAATCACGACATCAACACGTTCTGCTAAGGTATTAAAGAGCTCAACGGAAACACCAAACCTTTCGTCGCCTAAATTTCCCTGAATACATTCAAGTCGGCTGGTCCATGATTCAGACCAGAATCCGTAAGCTTTACAGGTGGTCCGGATCCTTTCAAGGGCTAGTTGTGATGATTTGGCACGCACAAGAGCAATAATTTTGACAGACGGATTTGACCTAGATAGCAAATCGTGGAGGATGTAAGCCCCAAGGAAACCACTTGCGCCAGTTAGGAAAACGGTGGAGCCCTCCTTAAGAGCGGAAACGGTTGGAGATTTGAAACTAAGAGGAAGTTTCTCGACCAATTTGTAGGCATCCTGTGAGTATTCATTTCCTGTATCCTTTGCTTGGATGGTCTGGAGTGTATCAGTTGAGGTCTCGGAGGTGAGAGAGTCGCTGTCCTGAATGCGAGCAATCTCGTTGCAAAATCCTCGCAGTGTTGGATTGCGAAAAATGGCGTTCATACTAATATCAATACTCCTCCATTTACGCCTTAGCTCAAAAAACATTTGTTGGGCGAGTATACTGTGGCCTCCAAGGTCAAAGAATGAATCTGTAGCACCAATCATTCTTGCCGAGGTGTTAGGAATAAGCGTTGCCCAAATTTTTGCTATTTCTTGTTCTGTTTCTGATAAGTCTTGCAGGACTGAAGACCTACGGCGGGGCGCAGCAGCACTCAGTTCAGCGGTATCAGGGAAGGGTAGGGCTGGTTTATCCACTTTGCCGTTTGGATTTAGAGGCATCCTTCTAAGAGGGATAATAACCGCTGGCACTGCATACGAGGGTAATTTGGTCCGTAGGTATTCTCTCGCATCGTCACGTAAAGGCCGGAAACGCCTCAGCATTCCCACCATGCCATCCGCAGATGTATCGTCCTTAAGACCTTTTTGTTCTAACCACGCTGGCCAGATGCTAATCTCAGGTACAACGTAGCTCACCAGAGTTGGTTCCTCAAACTTGTCACGTCTCAGAAGAGTCACATTTTCTCGCACCAAGGGATGTTGAGATAAATGTGTATCGATTTCCCCGAGTTCGATCCGGAAGCCACGTATTTTAACTTGGTCATCAGCTCTGCCAGAACATTCAACCTCACCAGTAGGGGTATATCTTCCCAAGTCGCCACTGCGATACATTCGATCTCGGGGGCCAACGTAAAATTCCCTCCAAGGCTCCCTGCAGGCGGAAGCTTGCTGTTCCTTGTCTTGTTCAGTCCATATCTGAGGGTCAATGAACCAATTAGGGATGAATTTCTTGTCGTTAAGCTCAGCTGATCCCAAATAGCCCTCTGCAAGTCCCGCAGCTCGCACATAAATCTCCCCAACTTCACCAACGGCGCAGAGTTTCGTTCGGTCGAATCGATTGACAACAAGTAATTGAACGTCAACCATCCCCTTTCCTGCTGGGATAACATCCTTCATAGCATCGAGATAACCAATTTGGGCCGAATAGGAGGGAATTTCAAAGTAGCTCACAGCACGTTGTGTTTCAGTAGTACCATACATGTTAACGATGTTGACGTTTGGAGCCAAACTCTGAAGAGAGCGACAGTCTCGCTTGATAAGAATGTCCCCAACAAAAAAGGCATGATGCAAGGATGGAAATTGAGCAGTAGCTCCACCGACAAGAATTTGACCCATAGCAGGTGTCAGATGGGTCACTGTGGCCTTGTACTCTCGCATCCATTCGGCAAGTTTTTCGTTCTGAATGTCATCCCGGGAAGGTACAAGCAGTTGAGCTCCTAGGAAGAGAGGAGTAAAGATATCACGCTGAACTGGATCATGGGCAATGCCACTGAGCAATGTAAACCGATCGTCTGCAGTCAAGTTAAACTTTTCAGACATCCAAGGGAAATAATAGGCCAAAGAAAAGTGTCTTCCGCGGACACCCTTAGGACGGCCTTCGGATCCTGAAGTAAAGGAAAGTGTTGGGGTTGAATCAGGACCCACAACCACTCCAACTGGAACTGACTTTAACGGTTTCTGTTTTGCGAGGACGTCAGTCCCGTCCAAAGTTCCTCCATCTAGGGTGCCATCGTCCCGTAAAGCAAGGGCAGGAACCTCAGTACGCAGTTGAAGATTTTCATTGATAAATGCGCGAACTGTGACGTCCAGCTCTCCTGCATCTTGGGTGGCTTTCTCGATATTTATCAAAGCCCGCGGTCGAGCAACATCCAAATAGATTATTTGCCTTTCTGGTGGATAGGCGGGGTCGATTACAGAGAAGGTTGCTCCGGCTTTTAGAATTCCCATTACCGCAACAACAAGATCAACACCACGATGAGCATATACCATGACAACCTCACCCCTTTCAACACCCGATTGTACAAGGTGGTGTGCGAGAATATTAGAAGCTTCATGGATGTTCCTATACGTGAATTCGCGGAGTGGGGAGTTCCTAGATTTTGTTTCCACAACACATAATTTTTCTGGATGAGTTTCGGCATTTCTAGAAAAAATGTCATGGATAGCGCCTCGGAAGTTAGACCAGTATAAATCCTTTCTGGGGTTAGGTAAGATATCTGTTTGGGCTTCCGTAAGGAATTCGATACTGCCAACAGCTATGTTTTCATTGCGGGACGCATTTAACACCAATCGGGCAACCTGGGAGAGTATAGTGGATATCCTGGCGCTTGAGAAAAGCCGTTGATTATAGAAGGCACCCAATTCAAAATCTCGAGTGGCAAAGTTTATAACGATATCAGTGGTTTCGAAAGTATTGGCAGGGTATTCTTTGGACGCGGCTGGAGCGTCATATGCCGCAAAACGGAAAAGTATGGGAGAGCGTTCTAATTTCGAGGAGGTCTGGATATGTTCTCGAAGGGATCTAAGAGGAACCACATCGCCGATGCTTTCGTGAAATGCTTTGGATACTTTCGAGAGCAATTGGGCGAATGTCTCGCTATGAGTGATCGGAACTCTTAACACGAAGGGTCGTCCATCACTCTCAGTACTTGTACCGAGAGCAATATCCTCGTCACCTGTTAACCGGCTCACTAGGATCACAAAGCCAGTTAGGAAGACCAAAAATCTGGAGTCATCGGAATCGCAAAGCTTCTTCACAGCTGACTGTTCGTCTAGAGTCAACTTCAACGACTCAAACCCGTCAATTGGCTGCCGCGATGCATCAGTTGAAGACTCTGGGTAATCACGGGTAAGTGGTGAGACGGTCAAATTCTTCAATCGCTGGGCCCATCTCTCCAAGCGCTCGTGAAGAGAACCAGTTTCATTGCCCATTGTTGCAATTATTCCAGCGCAATGCACATGCCCTGCTGTTTCAACGGGGAGCGATTCCAGGGTAAGGTAAAAAAAAGATCATCTCCCAACCTTGTCAACTAATAATTTAAGTGTGTTTTCCCCGCGCCAAATCCTTAACTGTGGATGACTCAACTGGCTTGGGAGAGAAAAATAGACCGAAATAGCAATAGCTAGAAGTAAGGTCTGAAGCATATTACCACGCCCCCTCTCCGCCAACCAAGCCAGTAATTACCTAGGAGTTAATATTCTCCATAGTCAGAAGTCAGCGAGAACAAGGTGCGTCGCAATAGAAACCAAGCTATAGCTGACTAATATTCTCCTTTTTTCCCAATTAACCTAATTTGGAGTAAACTATTAATAAGTATTAATATCAAAGCTTGGGAGTTCAATTCGAAGGTCAAAATCGTTCTTTTGTTTTGGGCTGGAAGTTGCAAAAAGCCATTCCAGTTTCAAGTTCGGTTCTTTTTCTGACGGACTGCTTTTGGGACCATCATGTTCTTCTATACATAGTTGGCGTTAAATGTTCCACTAGCTATAATGCTCTATTATGACCTCTGCTTTCCATCCTTTCATTGACAACAGAGCTGCCGCGCAATTTACCTATCGTCCTTTATCCTACAATACTATTTTATTTTCTTAATATTCCCTTATTAATTTTCAATTCTCTCTCTCTCTCTCTCTCTTTTTTTATTTTTATTTTTTATTTATTTTTATATTTTTGCCAAAATGATTAAAATACGCAGCACTGCTCTCTTTAGCGCTATCGTGTTTATTACCATTCTTTTCGTGATCCTAAAGTCAACTCCATCTCGGCCTGCCTTGGGTGTGATAGAAGATAAAGCAGATCGACTGTCTAAACTCATCCCACGGCCTCAGCTACCACAGCTCGATTCATTCAGCTTTTCCCTTTTCCCCCCTGCCGCACATAAACCCCCCGAGCAAAAGAACAGTACCCATGGATCATCGAAGTGGTACAGTGATTGGAAATGGCAGAATCCCTTCTCCTCTAGCATCACTTTAGACGAAGATCGATCAGTGCTCCCCCCGATACAACAACGACCGCCGATATATACATTTTATGATTCCGCAGTAAAGAGAGAGAAAGAGATGGTACAGGCCGATAGAGAACTATTACTAGCTTGGCGGCGGGCTTGGTTTGCACAAGGGTTTCACCCGATTGTACTCGGACCTGCTGATTCGATAAAAAACCCTTTATATAAAGAATTCCATGCTCAAGGACCGATGCCAGACATCGAATCGACCATAATGGAATGGCTGGCTTGGGGAAGCATGGGAACTGGCATCTTTAGCAACAGGAATTGTTTCCCCATGGCGCCATATGATGATCATATGCTTTCGTACCTTCGAAAAGGAACCATTCCTGAAAAACTTATACGTATGAAAGGTCTCAAATCGGGTCTTCTGGTCGGCGAAGGCTCGTTGGTTAAAAATGCGACGAGAATTGTTTTCACGCATTCTAAGGCGAAAGATACCAATAACATCTTTGATCTCCTACCACAAGAATTATTGAAGGTAGAAGAAACCACGAGTCTTGCATTTTATGATTTACCTACGATCATTTCTTTCTACCCGCCTGTCGCCAAGAAGATGACCGAGTCGCAAGTGGCTGGGAGCCTCGCGCTGGCCAACTTGATAAATTTGCATCTTCAAACTATCTTTTTAAAAACGTTCCGTTTAGGAATTCAAGTTCTCAGTCCATTTTCGGACAAGGCAGCCGCGCTGATCGATCCAGGAACACGGCTCGCCACCCTCTTGTCGGAATGTGTACCCTCCATTATGCCTAGCAGTTGTCCTCCAAATGTAGTGGATTGTCAGCCTTGCCAATCTACATGGTTTTCCAGGGTATCTCACCCAAATGCATACAAAAATACTACCGAAACCTATACTATCGGAACACTTCCTCACCCTTACACCTTGATGAGCCTGCTAAAAGGCGACGAAAACGTGACTACGGCGTATATCCGCCGCGATACTGCGCGAGATCCTTGGCTAACGGAGGCAACGAAAGGCTGGCTTAGCGGAGGAGATGCTGCTTCAAAAGTAGTGGCCTTCAAAGCTCTTATAGCTGGTAATTCCGGGATGGCTCGCGGGCTATGGTTCACAACCGAAAAACTCCCAGCCAGACTAGGGCCCAAAGGCTTGCCGGCAGACCTACTCGATGAACTGGACTGGCATTTTGGCTTTTCTCTTCCACGAAAGACCAAGAATGAAAATAATGGCAACGAGAAAAAACCTGCGACAGACGAGAATCCCAGCCGTGGGCTGGTAAAGTCGGAAATTGACTATGACTTGATTGATAAAGCGAGAAAACTGCTCCGAAGTTCGAAAAAAGAGGACATCAGCATCAAAAAGGCTTCGGAGGCATGGAACCTAGGAGATGTTGAAATTTGGAGATTTGCGCGTGCATACAGGTAATGCTTACCCTTATGTTACACATTTTTCTTGTTAAGCTACGATGTAAACTAACACGAATATATCTCACCAGAGCTAGAAGTGTAGTAGAACGGAAGTCATGGGAAGAGGAAGAAAAGGGCTATCCTGGCTCCCACTAGGCCAGAGTAATGGCAGGTTTCTATCATTCGGATTTGTACAAAATAGAATCAAAGATAAGTAACTATGGAGTAATATATTCACAATGATATGATATCTAATAACTAGACAAGAGCCAACCAATTTACTAACTTAGTTAACGTAATCTATCACCTTATGATCCACATCACCTTATGAACCACTTTTGAATATTCAACGCGCCTCTCAATAAATAATTCAATATGTCAACCACTCCTAGTAAGGAGGCTTCTAATCAAGAAGG
>JANTQB010000217.1:0-11970 GCA_032988175.1 Myotisia sp. PD_48
TGAATTTGTTCTGTTGAGTTGAAAATAGTGATCCGGTTGGGGGTGTGATCCGGTTGGGGGTGGATTACGTTAGTTCTCGGTTTTCAGTTATGTAACTATTTGGCCAGGCACGACGAGCCTAATTAGTCCCAGCATTGATTTTTTTGGTTTGACTTCACTCTATCTACCTAGGTAGCCAGACAAAAAACGATTTTATTCCCCCCAACAATCTGGTTAACTATTGAAATTTAGGTCTTAGTTGCCTTTCCAATAACTTCCTTTTCTTATAGGGCAAAACTAAGGAACAAAGATTTTTTCTCTCAGTTTGCATTCTAAAATATTCAAGTTAGTCTTGAAATGATAGGATCAGTGTGTGTCAACACTTCATTAGTGTAAGTACCATATAGAGAATATTGTGTCACCAATCTACCATTTCGAAGGGATGGGTATTGCCCTACCCCTTACCCTTCTTGTTCATCAAGCGCACATTCGGAGAAGCTGTAGGGAAGTCTAAACTGGGAGGCCTCAAGCTACCTTTCTAGAGAGTAGTTTAACTCATTAGTTATGAACATAAGCTGGTCAATCACCTTGGGCGGCAATTGGACTAAAGGAGTATTCCATAATATAATATATGTGTTTCGTCCGAGGAAGTGTCCCGCCCCCCCCCCATACTACTCAACCGAGGCCCGAATGTTTCAATGCTTTATTGGGGAGACCATATCCCTCCATTTAATCTCTATTTACTACATTCCTTTCAGCTTGAACAAAAACGAAGACAATTCGTCACAAAGAACCTCCCATACCATACATACATTAGAGGACATCTATCCCACCCGTGGAATCGATGGCGCAAGACAACTCGAGATGGGACCTCAAAGGAACCCGTCCCGTCAGGATAGCAAACTGTTCAGGTGCTCGGGGTAGGCCACCGTAAAACCAAACATAAACAGATGTAAACCAGTATCTGATAGAAATAGGGGACCCTGGTTACCAGATGTTTCGACAAGTCACGCTGGGCGATGTCGATTTCGTAACCGGCGACTATCTAGCCGGTTCGTTTGATAAACCTATTTAAATCGCCGTTTTTTTTTGTTGCTTCAACGTTTAATGACCATTTTCTAGAAATGAATATTGCCGAACATGCTGAGGGGCTTGCCACTGGAAATCATCCTGGCTACGACCCATATGCATTTGATGGCCTTGAATTGTCAATTGATGCCATATCGAAGGCTGGTGTCAAAGTTATCCTGAATGCTGGGGCACTGAATCCTAAGGGTTTAGCAGAAGAAGTTGCTGGCCTGGTGAGAGATTATGCGGAACGCTTGTGCTGTAGTATTAACCTCACTGCTAACTGCTAACTTCCAATTCAGGTTCGAGATCGTGGTTATACCCTGAAAGTTGCTTATGTTTCGGGGGACAATCTTTTGGAAGAAGTTCGAAATGGGCTTGCAACGGGGTCGTTGACAGCTCATCTGGACTCTGATAACAAGGACATCAGGTTGGATGATCGTGCCCTTGATTTGCTAGATACGGTCAACAAACCAGTAGTCTCAGCAAATGCATATCTTGGAGCGAGAGCTATTGTAAAGGGGTTGCAAGAAGGGGCGGATATTATTATTTGTGGTAGGGTTGCAGACGCTTCACCCGTCATAGGGGCTGCGTGGTACTGGCACAGCTGGATAGACACAGACTATGATCGTTTAGCAGGAGCCTTGGTTGCCGGTCACCTTATTGAATGCTCTGCCTATGTCACAGGCTCTAACTTCTCCGGGTTCACGGAATTTGACCTTGATAATTTCATTGATTTGCCATTTGGTATAGCGGAAGTGGATGAAGATGGTTCAACTATCATTACCAAGCACCTCAACACAAAAGGTGTCGTGAATGTCGATGTGGTTAAGTGCCAATTTCTGTATGAATTGCAAGGGAACATCTACCTAAACAGTGAGAGTTGCCCATACAAATGATCATAAGGGAGCAACCCATCGCTAATAATGGTACCGCAGGTGATGTTAAAGCCAACCTGAACAATATTGTGATTGAGGCCGTTGGTGAAGATAGGTAGGTGAAATTTCAGAGAAACTATCTCAGAAAGGGGTTAACCATTCTGAGGAGTAGAGTGAAGCTCTCAGGAGTGACTGGTGCTCCGCCCCCCACAACGACAAAGCTGGCCATATTCTATCGTGGCGGTTATGAGGGCCAAATTCTGCTGAATGCAACGGGCTACGGGACGAAGGAAAAATGGGATTTGTTTGAGAGGCAGATCAGATTCGGATTGCAGAAAAGTACACACGGAAAGGACTTACAATTTTTAGAATTTCAACGGTAGGGTGAGATGATTTGAGAGTAGGTTGGGCGTTGCTGAATGTTTGGTAATAGCATAGGAACTCCACGCAGTAACCCAACGAATCAACTCGAAAGCACGACGTATTGCCGCGTATTCGCGCAGGGGACTGAACAGAGCATCCTGGCGATCCTCGCCACAATGCGAGAATATACAATGCAGCACTTCTCAGGTACCTACCTACTGCAAAGCCCTTAACATGGAATCGGCTTTACTAATAACTCAAATTAGGATTTCACTTGTCCAGGGACATGCGGACTGCTACCCCCAGACCATTTCACGCCTTCTACCCTGGCGTATATCCCCAGAGTGCATTGAATGAGATGGTCCACCTGCTCGCTCCCGATGGGGAAGTAGTCAATTCAATCCCCGCAGGCCATCCACCCAAGTTTGAGGCACTGGAGAACCGGGAGAATTATGACACCCGATATCCAATCGATATTAAGTCTCTCGGGGAGACCAGGCTAGTTAAATTTGGTGATATTGCCCTTGCTCGCTCTGGAGACAAAGGGGCCAATATCAACTTCGGTGCATTCGTGCGGACGGCTGGCCAGTGGGACTGGTTCCGTACTTATATGACCCGGGATGCCATGCGGCTACTGCTTGGGGAAGACGATGCAGAGTACCATATCGAGCGAGTTGAGTTTCCAAATCTCTGGGCTGTTCATTTCGTCATCTATGGAATCCTAGGCCGTGGAGTGAGTAGCTCAACCAAGCTAGATTCGCTCGGCAAGGGATTTGCAGATTACATCCGAGACAAGCTCATTGAGGTGCCAGTACAATTTTTAGACTGAGCTGAGTGAAGTTTGGGTCTAGGAGCAGGAATCATCCATCCTCTGTAGATACTGTGTGGGCTTCCAGTCTGAGATATAATTAATGATAATCAATCACTATTGGCATTTTTCAACACAACTCCAAGATACGATGCAATAGCTAGAGATGATTTAAGTAAACCACATAGTTATGTAATAAGCGTGGAACTGACATTCTTCGGCTTGCATTGTTTTTTCCCTCTGGTCCTGGATGCAGCCGCCTTGGATGTGTGATCCACCTTAGCAACACTTGGCATGCACACCAGTTAGTTCACTCAGTTCAAGTCTGCTATTTTAGTTAGCCTAACCAACTTGATGAATAAAAATTAAACAGAAAAAAAAAAGAGAAACCAACCCGAGGTGCTTAATATACTTAAAGCTTTTTGTTGCAAGTGTTATTTACTGGCTGCGAGTACAGTTTACATGATCGGATGAATGAGAGATGCTCTTAATCCACAGAGCACAGAACTTGACACTTGAGAACCTACACCTTACGTTCTATCTAGCACAAGGATCATTATCCTCTCACGATTGATTTTCTCTTAAATCTAGGGACCTTTCCCACGTTCAAGATGATCTTCCGGTTTTTCTCATCCATAATCCTCCTGGCTGCTATAATACTCTCCATACCACTCGCATTTGATGTCGGCGGGCGATCCTGCGGCCTTGCCTTCTCCCTCTCGCTTGCCTCTTTCTTTTTTATCTTCTCCGTCCTGCGGCTCACCACTCCTCCCAGATCAGTTGTGCGAAACTCGGTGATTATCCTCATTGGATCTATGCAATGGCTTGCTGTGCCGATTCTGTTGATCTGGTCTTTGAATCGTTTTTCTACCGATTTAGATACCTCGAGTACTCTCGGGGACCGGATGTTCAGTTCAAATACTTCTCGCCGTATACCGATATTTCAACAATCGATATTCGGACCAGATGGGTTGCTGGAGATTGCTGCTGTGGGAGGTTGGGATAAACTGTTATCCTGGTCTGTCCCGGTGTTTCAACTTGCTGAGGGCTTCTGCAGTCTGCTTGTCATTCAGGCCGCAGGCCGGATAACTAAGTCCATTGTTAATAGAAGCGGAAAAAGCGATAGCTGGATGGTATATACACCCCACTTTTCTCCCCTTGAATTGAATTTGAATCGGAATTCTACCTGAAAAAAGATACCTGACGTTCTGTAGATTGGCCTACTTGTTTTGTCTGCGTCGATTATCTCATGCTCTATATACTTCCTCTGGCGTATTCTTCGGTTCCCAGAGATCAGCAGCATTGATTTTGCCCTGATCGGTGTTACAGTTACCTGCTCTGTAGCCCTCTGTGCATGGGGTATTGGCAGTGGATGGGGTAATCCAGTTGAGAGTTCGCTATTATTCTCATATGTCGTGCTTTCTCTCTATCAGATTTTCACCAACACCCGATCAGTTCCCCCGGAAGCAGCAAGCCCTACGCAACAGGCCCACACCCCTGAATTTCCTCCACTTCCTCCACTTATTATGGCTTCATATTCAACCTTACTTCATAGCCTCTCTGCATTACCATCCGTAATCCACACAGCTTTCAATGCAGTCAGTGCCGCATCCATTGCTATAAGCCCGTTGGTGGTAGTATCTCTATTTTACCGTCTTTTTGCTCTCTATGCATCTACCAAAATTATTCCCTCGGTTCGCGAGTCTGGTGCACGTGCGTTGACGCAAGATCAGTTTCTGGAGATCTCGGATGGTACCAATCATCTACTAGAGCTTCTTGGGTGGTTCTTGCCATCGATTCTTGTCGCCGTATACACTAGCCTTATTATGCAGCATTTTGCGTCTATATCACAGTTGGAGGAAGCCAACGGAGCATGGTCCGCCATCCAGAGAGGCAGTGGTAACATTTGGAGATGGCTTAACCTTGGGGGCACGATGGCACTCTACGCCATTGAACTATGGTTAGGCAGACATAATGATATTAACACCACTTTGTCCGGTCACTGGAAGCGCGAATAGTTGCTTGAGGGAGACTTTTTATTTCCAGACCAAGTTGTCACTATGTCTTCTACATGAAACGCCCCTATCGTGTTTCTTCCCACTAGACAACTCAGCCAAGCGGCTCAAAGCAACCAACTAGGCCCTAGCAATTAGCCCTGCGTGAGGAATGATGGACCCGAAGGACATAGCCGGTACCTGACAGAACACGCAAGACCACTGGTAATCACATAGCCTTGGATGGTGTAGGTTGGTGTCCAGTGGGAAATTTTGAATGAACTAGTCCTCCATATTTTACTATGGCATCCTGGCTAGTCTAACTGCTATTGGCTGGGAACAAACGGGGCAATACCACCCTTGAAACGGTCATCTTTCCCTTCCGAGCCCTGAGAAGTTACTACTCGTCTTTAGCGACTGGCCCTAGGAGGGATGCGGTAAACTACCTTAGATATGATATAGCCGTCAGTTATTGGAATAGAGTGTAGAGAGGATCCATTCTTAGTATCGCTTTAGATCTAACATTTTTGCTCTTTCTCTCAGCACCAATTAAATTTGGCCAATTAAATTGGCAGGGAAAACTTACCTTCATTGTAGAATGTAGAGATAAAATACATACATACATACATATATATATATGGTATAAGATTTTTCGACTATATTGATGGATTCCCTTTCCTGCATCTTTATTAAAATCTATGCACGGTGGAGGGGTGGAATCAATCCTCTCAAGAGTCAATCTTGATCCTCACAACTGTTTCTTATAGAGGAAGTTGCCGCCAGCTTCAGAAAAGGAAACAAGAGAAGGAATTAAGAATACATGATGTTTTTTGGGGAAAATATCAGGAATTAATCGACTAGAATTCTTTATTATCGCTTCTATTTGCAACTGAATAAGACTGTTGAGTTGTAGGCAAAACTGATGGACCTGGCGATTCATTGAATGATAGTGTATCGAGCTCCGATTCAGACAGGAAAGGACGGCCTGATTCGATATCGCTTGCTTCCTGACCCCTATCTCGAGTATTTGAAACCGAAGCAGAGCTTGGGTTCACAATGTTTGCGTATAACCCCTTGTGCATACCTAACTCGCGCTTGCGAGATTTCCAAATTAGGAGAGCCCATATGGCAGACGCAAAAATAACAACAACCAATGCAATCTCTCCTGATTTATAGTAGGCTTGCCATGCTGCATGTTTGAGTTTCTCTTTTTCTTGCTCCTCGGCGGTGGTACTGTTCGGATGTCCACCAACTGAGGTCGGGTTTCCTTTCAAACCATCGATGCGTGAATCGGCCGGATGACCTCCGATGTTGGTGATATCAACGGCAAGAAACCGGTCCAGCATATCCCGTGATCGTCTCGGGTGATCATAGGGAACCATGTGGCTCGCATTATAAAACTCCACATAGGTCAGATTTCGAGCTTGCTGATAGATACCAGCAGGTTTACCCTCAAATGTCCAATCGTGCCTTGGCGCCCATAGGTCGGGGGAGAGTTCAAACCCCGTGCCGCCCGACCAGCTCAGCCCGTTAATAAGTTCTTCCGTGCCTGCGTGGTTGCAGATAAGATCCCGATCTCCACTAAAAAGAACGATTGGAATTCCGGCTTCAAGCAAACCTGGAATTAGTTGAACGGAAGGTTTGGAATTCCTGGCATGAAAATTCTCTCCGACTGCTCCTGAACACTCACTCCAGCCGGTTACTTTGTCTTTGTTAATGTTTAGGGCACTCATAACATCTTTCCGACGAAGGTACGGTGCGATAGTAGATAGATCTGGTGGCCATTTCATGCCACATGAAGGGAAAGTGTCTCGGAGCCTGATATCATACATGTTAAGACATTTACCATCCTTTCGACTTTCTTCAAGAATCTGCTGTAAGACTTGCTCACAATCTGTGATGTGAATTTTATTCAGGCTTCCAGCTTCGCTAAGTTTGGCCAAACATTTCGAGTGTTCAACTTGAACTCGTTGAGCTGCCTGTGACCCCTTCTGTAGAAGATTCTCTTTGTACGCGAATGATAGATAGGCAGGGTACTGATGAACCGGAGATATCCAGCCGTTGCCAATCAGAAGTCCCCTGAGATTCCAAGCTCGTTTGTTTTGCTTCATCGAATTCTTGTTGTTGTGCCGAAGAATATATTGAGCGATGTAGGGTATATATTGGCCGGCATATGATTCTCCTGCGAGATATATCTAATATATAGTTAATCTTAGCCTGGAAATTCGGGGATAGCAGAACGGCAATACGCACATCATCCCCTTCAAAATGGGGGAAGAGGGCAAACCACTTTTCCAAAAATATCACGAATTGCTCGGCCATTTCATCCAATTCGTGAATGTAACTGTCTCCATTGACATAGCTGAATCCAGTGCCGGCGGGTTGGTCAACGAACAAGAGATTGGAGAATTCATCCCAAGAGCCTTCATTATATGTCAAATTCTGATCGTTCTTTAATCGGTATGGACCGATTTCCATTAGAGCGCCGTCCATCGAGCTGCATCCTGGTCCTCCATTAAGCCAGATAACGGTGCGCTGGCGGTTGGCGATATGGCGGTTCTGAAAGTGCCAAAAGAACAGGTTTGCATTATGTGCGTGGTCAACTTCAATATGCCTATCCTCCAAGAATAAATTAGATTCCCGGCACCCAAAATAGGATTGGAAATTTGATTGACCTTTCTTACCCTGCGTGCATTTTCAAGAGCGGCCCATCTGGCTGCCCAGGGAGGGAATGGACATAATAATCAGCAGCGGATTTTGCGATAGCATTGTGCGAGAAGTATAGGAGCGCTAGTAACACCGAATCTAACAAATACATTTGAAGTCTTTGCTATCGGGTGTCAACGAACGAATATTCACAGGGTCAAGCTCCCAGAGGCCAGATTCCAACACCAAACTTGGAAGCTTGATGGCTCTGCCTAAGTTAGGTTACAAAATACGGGGTTTGGGTTAGTTAGTTAGTTGACTAGGTAGTTAATTATAGTACTCCGTAGTTAGTTAGTTAACTAACGTAATCCACCACCTGTATGGCCACTTGATTTTACAGCCAAATTTGACATTTGAATACCCTTGCAATGTCAACAACCACCTTATATTCTAGTCTAGTTAGATAGTACATAGCCTTCGATAAGGATATATAGTACCCCATCAAGATTTAAATAGAGTAGACTTAATAGAAGATAGCAAATCCCTTATCTTAGCCCTACAAACCTTTAAAAATAGAGATTTGAGTATAAACAAACTACTAATAAAAATTTAAACTACTTAAGGAAGATGAATACCCTTATCAAACACTATATACTATCTAACTAGACTAGAATATAAGGTGGTTGTGACATTGCAAGGGTATTCAAATGTCAAATTTGGCTGTAAAATCAAGTGTGTGGCCAAACGGTGGTGGATTACGTTCGTTAGTTATTTTTAAAGTAAGCTATTCTTAGTCACCCGATGTTAGCCAAATATTTAGTTAACTAACCTAACTAACTACTAGGTAACTAATGTTAACTATAGTTAAACTATAGGTACCTACTAACCTACCTAGCTAATAGTTACCCTTGGTCCTTAATAGTTCACTTGTAAGACTGCACTGCGAGTGGTAGTTATATATTCCTCATTAGCTAAATTAACTATTATTATTTTTCATGAGGTCTATTAGGCCCTATATATTATTCGTAAAATGATACGGTAACTAATCAGTCTCTGCGTAACTACCTAGGTAGTGAGTTTCAAGGATTAACGACGATGATGCTTACTTCGGGCAATCTTGGCTCGGCCTTATCATTCTTTATATAGCGAAAAGGAAGCTCAACACTTTCCCATTTATTTATATAGATCTCCGGGAAATCAATCCATGGAATCATTTCTAGGGGAACTAATACTCAGGGTTATTTTAGCCTTAGTATTGAGTATCCG
Organism: Myotisia sp. PD_48; assembly: GCA_032988175.1. Taxonomy (NCBI): domain Eukaryota; kingdom Fungi; phylum Ascomycota; class Eurotiomycetes; order Onygenales; genus Myotisia; species Myotisia sp. PD_48. The sequence goes on from JANTQB010000217.1 coordinate 9,003, forward strand.
TTGCCTCACCCACAAGAGTTTACATCTAAAATGCAGGTGGGCATACCTTTGTTTTGAACAACGATGCTAGTCACCCTAACCGCTGTGTCGGTTGTCATCTGCTTTGGACCAAGCCTTCGGGTGAAATACCCTTTCTGGCGGAGTTCGCTGGTTCGGTCTTTGGTAGGTTGGTATCTTGGGAATGGTACTGGGAAATGTAATATGGGACGCGATAGCCTAGGTCACATACCTCGGGGAGGATTATCTCCTAATCGTATGTTAGTTAATATAAGCTCTCAAGAAGAAGAAAACAAGAAGGGGGAAAGGAATAAAAATTAAAACTAAATCAAACCAAAAGGTTTTGATTTCTCGGGCAATTCTCAAAATCTTCATACCAAGAATCCCGCCAAATAAGAATATTTGAAACTTATCGCCATCAGCTGGTGACAATTCTACTGTCGCTGCAGGGTCCAAAAGGCAAATTTTTTCTTTCTGGCTTCCAAAGATCTCTTCTACATTCCGAGGCTCAATTTTTATATTTTGAACTGAACGAAGATTCGGAGGGAGCTGTACGGAATCTGGCACCGATGTCAACATGAACTCAGCTCCAACGTCGCTCAGCTCTTGAGCAATGCTCTTGTATTCCAAGGCTGACCAAGCACCTAGGTCTGGGTCAAGGTGCTCCACAACGTAGATGTAGGACATTTCAAATAACTACAACAATTGGGTTGTTTCTCGAAACAAAACAATAATTTGTATCTTTGTCAAGTTTTGATGTGTTACTCCTAACTGACTAGTTAACCTTTTTTTCGTGCTAATTATTTTAACTAACTAGGTAGTTACTCACCCAAGTGGATCAAATTGTGGTGAATGATGATGTAATGCGACTCTTCTTCTCCTACCCCTCTTATTTGCATGCTCTCACAGTTAACTAAATGATAACCAACTGGTTCATCATCATCACTATGCTGCCACTCTAAGCCACCAGGACTAAAATGTTACATGCATCAGGCATATTACTATAATTCCAACAGCACAGAATACCTTTGTCAGGCAAACTTGGCTTAACTTGATCCTGAACCATGAACCCGCATCAACAGAATAAGATAGACTTCAATGTGAGGAACTAATGGATTCCATCGCCATGTTATTGCAACCCATCCACTAACCTATCCTAACTAACCTCTTAATCTAGTCCTTGAGCCCCGATGAGCAACGTCTTCTGAGGTTGTATGGCAAAATTCCAAATAAAAAGGACCTCTTACAGAATAAGCTTAAGGTAACAAGGCTTGTTTCCTTAGGGCTGCACATTTTTGGCAAATTCAACCAACTTTCTTGTTATGGTTGTTATGTCTCTCTGCGTTCCGATTATTGATACCTATTGTTTTTAGGAAAGAAAATACTTCGATTCGGGTGACTATGCGCTGAGCAAAGCAGGGAAAGCATCTGATGTCGGTGTTACCAGTATCGGATCTCGCCATCCACTCCCAGAAAACATTCCACACCTCACTGCCACTTCGCCTCCACAAGGAAACTCTCTCCCAAATCACTTCTATGGTCATTCTCCATCTCATTCAAGTCCACACAGCGGACCTGCTACCTCAAACCGAAGCCCGGTAAAAGACACCCGCTATCTACAACAAACCACAAGTGCAGATGATGGAAAAGGAGGAGAGGCTGATATAACCGGCACGGAAGAAGAAAGCCAACAAAAGGACTCGGTTGGAGTTCCTGATCTTGTTAGTGAGCAAACAATCGAGAGCCCAAAATCATCATATATCCATGAGGGAGAGTTACCTATTCGAAGATGATTGCCAATTTTTTGGTCAGAATACCGCTGTGGCACATGAATTCAGATATCAACTGCTTGAGTAGGAATGAAATAATCATTTTGCATGAGTATGTTGCTGCGGGCTGATAAACACTTATTAGCAGATCGGCTAATAATTCAGTAAGGATGATTAGTTCAATGGGCCCTCAAAGTTGTTACATACTATAGTTAGCCTATTCTAAGTAGTTATTGTTTTCCAAAGCTATCTATTTTAACTTAGTTCTGTTACTAGGATTGATTTTTTGTGAATAAGGTACCCTCTCACCTATAGTTACTAGATTTTGTGGATCAAATTAGAAAGTAGTAAACAAAATAATAGAAGAAGGGAATAATTTTGCTCCAACTTTATAAAGGCTATAGAAATCTCTATATGTTACAGAACAGAAGTCAGCGCGATCAGGTATGCATAGCTATTGGATAACGCGGAATAAATAAGGACCACAGTTATGCAGGGAGTAGTCCCTAAACACCAAGATAGACAGTAGTCTATGGAGGGACTATATAGGAAGAGTCTATAGTAGGACTACTAGTAGTAATATTACTAAGGGACTATACTAGATAGAATTAGATAGAATATATATAGATATAATAAGTGTGACGACCATGATCCAGCATGTAGCTAGCAACCGCCGCTAGCTAGGCTAGTAGGCTGGGAGCTAGCGTTCTACGGGCCCGAGACACACCTTGCCTAATTGGGAACCAAACAAAGGCATGTTCCATGAGGAGAGAACATATATCGCACACTGAGATTTTCCTTTTCTGTTTCTCTTTTCTTTTCTCTTCTCATGCTTGATATTTTGTATCCTAGTGCCATTCAGCTATGAGAATATGATTAGTTTGATTTCACGGCCTTCACAATAAGTATAAATAGAGCCCTTATATTACCCTTTAGTTAGGAGTTCTTATAACTTATAATTATGTGAGAACTCGGGAGAAGATGCTAACTGAATAACACTATCTGCAGTAAGATACAAGAATTCTAAGCTGAAGAAGGAAAGGAGAAAGAGAAAGTGAAAGAGAGAGAGAAAGAAACACTTATACCCCCTCTTATAGGGCTCAGGGTAAGATGGAAGATTCCATCCTCATTGTAGAATGTGGAAGAGTCTTCATCTTCTCAGACATGTTCCAGATATCAACAAAGAACCTAAAGGGGAAGTA
>JANTQB010000218.1:0-11535 GCA_032988175.1 Myotisia sp. PD_48
TTGAATTATTTAGTAAGAGACGCGTTGAATTGAATTCGCTGTTCCGGAAGGTGTCCGATTACGTTAATCCGGACTAGCTAGATTACGTAAAATAAGACTTGGCGTGACTGCCCAACCTGGTTAGGCTCCTTCCTTAAAATAAAAAAAAAAGATTAAAAAATAAACCAAACAAATTTTCTTGAGGTTCCTGGGAAAATTTGAAATTTCTCAAGAAATAAAAAGGAAGCAACTTTCAACTTTCTTCGCTCTCTCTCTTCATCCTCCTCATCCTCTCCCCATCCTCCCCCCATACTCTTCTCACCCCTATCTTCACTTGCTCCTTCATTGGCAGCACTCTCTATTCCACCCTCTTTTTCACTGTCACTTCAGCCCTGCTATCTTCTTTGAATTTGACCGTTTCTTCAACCTCAACCCATCACTCACTCATCATGTCATACGGAGGCGGTGGTTTCCGAGATGGAGGTCATAACTCCAGGTAAGATTTAAAATGCTCTTTTTCCTTTTATCGCGATAAAATACCTCTCGTTCCGATGTGGAAAATCTCCAGCTGGACGCGAATTCAACAGTATGCTAACCTAACTGCAGACCTAGGGGTGGTGGTTTCCAAGGCGCTAATGGGCACTCAAACGGATATGCAAACGGAAATGCAAACGGATATTCTAATGGATATGGTGGTGGTCAGGGCGGTTCCTTTGGCGGTGCTGGTGGCGATAAAATGTCCCAGCTTGGTGCCAACTTGAAGACTCAATCTTGGGGTATGTTATACATATACATATGTATCTCAGTTTATGACTATTGAAGATTTTTGACTAACCAATCAAACCCCAGATCCTAACACTCTCCCAAAATTCGAGAAGTCGTTCTACAAGGAGCATCCCAATGTTTCTGAGCGTTCAACCGAAGAGATCGAAATATTCAGAAAGAAGCACGAAATGACTGTTTTCGGCAAAAATGTCCCACGCCCTGTTGAGACTTTTGACGAAGCCGGATTCCCACAATATGTCATCTCTGAAGTCAAAGCCCAGGGATTCGCAAACCCGACGCCCATTCAATCACAAGGATGGCCCATGGCCCTCTCAGGTCGCGATGTCGTCGGTATTGCAGAAACTGGTTCGGGTAAAACTTTGACCTATTGCTTACCTGCCATTGTTCACATCAACGCCCAACCACTTTTGGCGCCTGGTGATGGTCCAATCGTATTAGTTCTTGCTCCGACCCGAGAACTCGCTGTCCAAATTCAAACTGAAATTACCAAGTTTGGAAAATCGTCTCGTATCCGAAACACCTGCGTTTACGGTGGCGTTCCAAGAGGCCCCCAGATCCGCGATCTGTCACGTGGCGTTGAAGTCTGCATTGCCACCCCTGGCCGTTTGATTGACATGCTTGAATCCGGAAGGACCAACCTTCGAAGAGTCACATACCTTGTTCTTGATGAAGCCGATCGTATGCTTGATATGGGTTTTGAACCTCAGATCCGGAAAATTATTGGCCAGATTCGCCCTGACAGACAGACTTGCATGTGGTCGGCTACCTGGCCAAAAGAAGTTCGCCAACTTGCCCAGGATTTCCTCCAAGACTACATTCAAGTATACATTGGCTCGCAAGACCTATCCGCTAACCACAGAATTACTCAAATTGTCGAGATTGTCCCCGAATTTGAAAAGAGGGATCGTATGATTAAACATATGGAGCGCATCATGGATGATAAGAAGTCAAAGATTCTCATCTTCACAGGCACCAAGCGAGTTGCCGACGATATAACACGATTCCTACGCCAGGATGGTTGGCCAGCGTTGTGTAAGTGAAAAACATCCATCTTTTCCGTTCTTGGATTTACGACACTAACAGATATGCAATATAGCCATTCATGGTGACAAGCAACAGAACGAACGTGATTGGGTATTGAACGAATTTAAATCCGGCAATAGCCCCATCATGGTGGCTACAGATGTAGCCTCTCGTGGTATCGGTATGATAAATCTACAACTCCCCTATTCCTTCCTCCCCCTCCCCCCTTGACATCGTTTGAAAATATTAGACGATGTCCTTGAAATGTCACCCGTATTGATGTCGTGTGACCTGACCTAAATGCTTTGCTCTCGTACCATGTTGACAACATGATTTGTTGGGCCTTACTGTGGTTTCCTTGCCAAGTCTATCTTGGACTTAGGGTGCAGTGTAGCAGTCTGTGATTCAGAATTTGCCTCCACTTTCCCATTTTCTTAAGTGAGAGGTAGAATTTTCTCTTTGGAACTTGTTCCAAAGCTGCATTTCTGAGATTTCTCATGGACCAACTATCACCGTCAGCCTATGCTATGGCCCTCCCTACTGGATTTTGGGGTTTAATCCAAGAGAGTGATGCATCAAGTCCCACACGACAGAGAAAAGGGCTCTGGCCGTTTCTATCTGATCGAGCTTCATGTTTGCTAACCAACAGAATTTGTGAAGATGTTCGCGATATTTCTCATGTACTGAATTATGACTATCCAAATAATTCGGAGGACTATGTCCACCGTATTGGCCGTACTGGTCGTGCTGGTGCTAAGGGTACCGCCATTACCCTTTTTACCACAGAAAGTAAGTCTCCCATATGCTCTATACCTATTCACTGCACGCCCAGTCAATACTAACGGATCTGATTAGATGCTAAACAAGCTCGTGATTTGGTTGGTATTCTCACCGAATCTAAGCAGCAGATTGATCCACGCCTTGCAGAGATGGCTCGCTACGGCGGCGGTGGTGGAGGTGGCCGTTGGGGTGGTGGTCGTGGTCGCGGCCGTGGAGGTGGCGGCTTTACTGCTTCCAATTCTGCCCCCCTTGGAAACCATCGAAGATGGTAGACCTTCTCAATCCGGATCGAAGTTTCGGCTTGAAATCCGAGCCGTTTCCCATTCCTACCGTCCAGAAATGGCGCGGATGCTATTCCCATCCATACGATAGACATTCGTATCTGTTTCTCATTTTTAATCTGTGCATTTCTTATCGTTTTTCTCCTGCGTCTGAAGACGAAAATTACTACTGGGGTCTGATTATTTAGATTTTTACCTGCTAATTGTGGAACCTGAACGCTATCAGGACAAGAGATTTTTGATGCCATCCATGGCCACCTTAGCTCTTTTAATTCACATTTCCTTTTATGTTTATCAGGCTTTTCCTTGTCCTTCGCGTTACTGAGTTTTACGGGGATATTCTTTTTTTCCAGGCTAATCCGGCTTAACTTACTAGACTGTCAAAGCTTTTTTTATTATCTGTATCCTAAAATTTGAAAATGGAATAACCTGTGTAATCTCTATGATCTCCGTTTATCATACTATCTACTTCGTAATCGTACACTCTACTATTATGTATTATTTGGTCAGTTTGATTGTTGTACAAATGGCCTCTCCCGGTTGCCAGCATTCGATTGATCATGCTCTTGCTTGATTTCCAGCTTCTTGAAAAATGGGTAAAATCTTTTCAGCAGCTCGTAGTGTTTTGTATACTGGTCCCGTTCCGAACCCGTCACTACCGTGCCGAGCTGTGGCCCAAGTAACATTTGAAGCAGTTTATATTCTTGCCAAAGAATCGTCATACAATCCCGAATCGCCTCAGCAGGATATTCTGTGAGTGGTAACGCCCTGCTTCGGCTTCCTTCGGATAGATTTTGAAGCGCCAGCTTAACTATGACCTCCTCTTCCATGTCAAACTTGGCGCTGGAATCAGGCTTGTCTTCTTCGTTGGATCGCTTAAATTGGCTCATTGGTTTCCGTCCATAGGCAAGCACATACGTGACATCTTGCGCCTGTAATTTAAAATGTTGCAGGCTTTGTATAAGTCGCGACCGTAGTTCTGATTGATTTGGAGATGATTGTTCGGCGGTACGGGCCTGGGGTACGGTCCCCGAAGCAAGTCTTTTTGGGTTGAGCACAATCTGAATTAACTCGAAGTATTCAGATGTTAATCTCGAGTCGGGGACCGCAAGTGACGCGCTTGAAAGATCAAGAAGTTCGCCGGCCGTGTCGAGTGTCCGAGGATTATTTCGATCGCGTGAACATGTGCTCAAGGCAATGATAAAAGTTTTCCTGCCAGCGAATCCCTTTGGAACCATTTCGTCTCGAATAAGACGGAGCGACTCCAGGCCAGCACGCTGACGGCGCAAAATACGTAGGTATTCGTGGTAGCTGACGGCATCGGGCTCAATTTTATACAGCCCGTCTTTTGAGGTCAATTTGGACCAATAATCACGAGCGATAAAGGTGACATGAGTCGGAACCTGCTGAAAAAGTTCCAGTAATAGAGTAAGTTCCGCATTCGAGGGAGACGGCAAGGCAAGTTGTTGATGTTGTTGTTGTTCTGGCATATCCCCCTTTCGTTTTGCTTGCGCTGTGGTATGAATTTTTTCTAGATCGATTGGTTCGAGGATTGATGCCCAAAATAGTTTGTTGGTTTCTACTTGCTCTTGCTGTGTTTGTTTGCTTGGAATCTCTCCTTCATCGTCAGCCTCAGGCCCCCGTGTTTTATCCCCGTTTTCTGACGAGACCCGATGATTGTCAATTCCAGTTTGTATCCAATCTGTCAGTGGTATACCCATACATCGGTTGAAAATAGCAAAAATCTCATGAAATGCAGCACCCTGTTCCTCGGTCTGCGAGAGGAACCGTACCATAGCAAAGACCAATTTTTGATCAATCGTCAGCTTGCCTCCTCGCCATAAGTTCATGACCTCGATCCATATTTTCTTCGCATCTACTACCGCAGTAGATTTTAAGCGTGTAAGCTCAACAGGTTTTGTGGTCGGGCCGAGGCCTTTCGTCAATGATGTTGTCATTGAATTGAGAATGATGGTGAAGGTAGTATGGTCTGGTGCACAATCTCCATATTCTGGCAGCTGGCCCACGAATTCCCACAGACCTTTCATATCGAGATGCCGGGCAAACACAGTCACTACTCCATTCGTATGCTGGATATTGGGCTTGATTGGTGAGTTGGCAGATTTCATAGACTCGTAGAGAGCAACTGCTCGTTCTATACATTTGCGCTCCTTTGCCCGTGCCAGACCAGCAAAGAGAACGGTGAATGTTTGGGAATTAGGGATCCGACCTCGCTTCTTCATCTATATGGCAAAAACCTCTATTAACTTCCATGCGTCTACCTAAGGTAGTAGAACGAGAATAGAGCAAGTTAGGGCAAAGGAATGAGAAAGGGAACACAGTCATATTACTAACATCATTGAATAGTTTAAGCGCATCGAGAGCCATCTGCCTGTCTCCCAGGTGTGCAAATATTATATTCCAAGAAACTATGCAATCTAGACCCGTAGCTTCGGCGGCTTTCACCAAATCGATAGCTTGCTCATAATTATCATACTGAAGCAGCTTCTTAGCCCGCTTAGATAGGGCAACCGGATCACGTCCAATCCATTGAAGTTCTTTCTGCAGAGCTGCAGGTGAGAATGTTTTCCCATTTCGAGATTCCTTAGGTTTCCCCGTATAATCCTCCGCCCGTGAATATTTTTTGGCCCGGGTGGCTCCAGCAGCAGAAGCACCCTTTCTGCCAGGTTTAGAAGACGATGCCGACGATTTATAGCCACGAGTAGTTGAATGAGGGGATGTCAGTCGAAGTAACTGGGAGGTGTAGGCAGTCGTGTCTAGAAGGTTTGAGGTAGCTCTGCGGATCATAAAAGGGGTATCCGGAGAAAATTGACGATTAGAGGGCAGGGAGATCTTTCCTATATGCGAGAAGGAACTGGTGCATCTTGTCAAGATAGGAGATGCTAGCTTCCTAGAGCTGCTTGCAACTTTGACATGAGACACTCTCGAAGCACGAATGCAGGCAAGGCGGGTGTTTTTAGAATTAAACATGAAAAGGACCACGAAACAATAGAAATGATAAAAGCTTGTGACTTGATCTTCTTCGTGAAATAATTAAAATAAATAATTAAAATAATCATTAATATCAATTCGTGCTTCCAAAAAGGGAAATTTCGAAGATCAGCGGCGGATCATTGTTTTCCCGAGAATCTAAATACGGTATAATTGATCCGGTCCTAACGAGGTATTATCTCGACAGGGAGAGAAATAGGATATAAAAAAATACATTAAAAGGACGATCCAGTTCATAGCTCCATCCCTTCTCCGAACCTGCTAGCCTCCTTGTAGAACTAAACCTTTGCGCCTTCCACCACCCCCGTTCACATCAAAAGAAACGAAGACACCCCCAATTTCGTACCATTGAACAGCAAAGAAAGTAAAGATACAGGAACAAAAATTGTTCTGAAAGACATGAAGGATGGTTCTTTTTGTTTCTTGGTTAAAGAATTAGATTCGCTCGGTTCCATTGGTCCCCCCCCTCGACTCATATGCACAAAATATGGTTGTTCGTCCTCCTCTATCAAAAAAAAAGGGTTTAAAGAGTAATAGAAACAAAAGAGCAACAAGGAAAAAGGTGACAACTCTCGAGAACAGGAGGGAGGTTATCGGGGGTGATGAAAAAAAACCCCAGATGACCCATGACCCATAATGAAAATAGAAAATGAGCCCAAGTCATAACCCACGGGTTGAAAAGGGAGGGATTAATATTATGCGGAAGGAAAGAACGTAATAGTTTCTTTCTCTCAGGTAGCAGACTAGAACGGGCATTATGTGGGAAGCAAAAAAGCCCAAGAAAACAAAGCCGTGGGAGACTGGGAGGATGCAAAAGCTGATATTGAGTGGAAAACTTGATCAGGGAAAACGGAAAAGAAAAGAAAAGAAAATGCAAAAAGAGAAGTGCTGAAGGGTATGTCAAACGATGTAGAGCGAGAGATAAAGATAGAGAGAGAGATAGTGGTAAGACTTGCGGGAGGAATCAGGCCGTAAAAAAAACCAAATGTAGGTATAGAGAAAGGGAGGGAAATATCATGCGATTTCCCCAGTTGGATTAGTTTATTTTATTGGTAATTGCTGGACTGGTTCTCTGGGACAACAATGTTAGCGGTCAGTGATGTCGAATAACGGATGTAAAAAGCATGCCATTCTTCCATTCCAGATGAAAAAAATCAAATCCACATGGATTTTCCCCCAAACAACTGCCGACGTGTTCGTGGATGGGAAGTAGGAGAAGGAGGAATGAATATGTACCATATGATGGGATGTATTATACATTAAGCTAGAAGAACACACACAAAAAAGAAGAAGAACGTGATTCACTCACGTGGTGGTTGATATACCTGACTACCTTGTCCATAAGGGGAATGGGGATAATTTGGAGGGTAGGCAACAGCAGGCATTGGACCATTTCCAGCGGGGTAGACTAAGCCACCACCATTAGACGCACCATACTGACCTGGTACTTGCCCGTCCGCAGGCTGATAGCCTATTGGAGGCAGCTGGGGACGCACGCCGGTTGCATAGTTGGCGGGAGGTTGGGTTGGCTGAGCGGCCGTATTGGCTGGGGAGTTGTTCTCAACGTGATTCGGCTGGACAACGGCTCGTTCTCGCTCTTCTGCCGCCTTGCGCTGGTTTTCTTCTTCTTTCTTCCGCGCTCTCCATTCCTTTCGGATCTCTTTGAATTCTGTGGGTCGACAATCCCAATATATATGATTAGCATCTTATCAATAAACTCAGGTTGGACAACAGGGGCTCTTAAGGGTTGAAGCTAGCCCTAGCTTGTCTTGGCAGCTCCGGGGTTGGCTAAGCTTTTTCACTACCAGCTCCCATCCATCCCATACAGGTACGCTACTGCAAACCCCACATAATGCAGCCTTGGGTCTGTGTAACGCAGGCTAAACCGAGATGCAAGGGACATGGTAGTCTGTCAAACGCCAGCAAAACCAAAGGCACGAAAGGACACGCACAAGATCAAACGGAGAGAAAAATTGAAGCGACATTGTCGCGAAATAGGAAGGGAAAATACAGACCATCGGGAGACCGCTTTGCGCCATGCGACTGCATTGTAACATGGGCATTGAGGTGATTTAATGTCCCATATGCCTTTTCGCATCCATTCCAACCGCACTTGTACATCCGTTCAATTTCTTCGTATCGTCGACGAGGTCGCTTATGTTGTTGGGAACCGGGTATTGGGACGAATGAATATACCTGAGATCTAGAATGAGTCTAACAGAAAATCAGAATGACCTGTCGGTCGACTTAGGATGGAAAAAAAAAAAGGAGGGGGGATAGAGAAAGGATAGGGACGTAGTTTTGTCAACTGATTGCAATGAAAAAGGGGGAAATAATATGCATACCTGTCCTGGTCGTGGGCCTGCAGATGCTGGGGAGGCAGAACTCACTGCGCTGGCTGGGGAGCCGTAATGAATACCTGGCTGATGCTGGCCATATTGATGCGGCCAATCGGGGCGGGCATACATTGGTGACGGATGGCCTTGATATTGGGCCAACTCATGGCTCTGGGGGGTATAGGGAGAGTACGGGGGAGGATAGGTTGGGCTAGCCGCCGCAATCGAGGGATCTATAGGAACCTCGGAGTCAGATTTCACTTGCGCGGTATGGTTATCATTGTGATGGTCATTTTGCTGCCCATCTTGCGGGTTGGTAGACGGACTTGTTGCTTGAGCCATACCTGCCGCTCCGCCGGCCTGGGTATGAGGCGCGTGATGATATTGTGGAGGTCGCGCAAGATAATCGGGGTAGGGAGAGGGTCGGGCGGCGGGCGGGGGTGGAGGAGGGTGAGAAGCAGCAGCCTGATGCAAGCTATAGTCTGGCTGAGGAGTATTCGTGGATGGTAGCCCTCCCGATCGTGGTTCGGGGGGTGCAGAGTATTGGGTAGGACGCGGCTCGGGTTGCGGAGGTGACGCGACGGTATTGTCAGCTGCAGTAGCGGCTGTAGCAGCAGCGGAAGCAGAAGCTTGAGCTGCGGCTGGTTGTTCAGATGGTGGCTCTTCCAGCGCAGGATACGGAGGGCTCAAACCTGACTGCGCGTAATCAGAGGCAGGTCTGTCCATAAAAGATAGCTTCGTCGCGTTATCACGAATGAAGAGTCCGTATTAATATCCTCCCACAAACTACCTCGAACTTGGGTTACGTTTCGGTTACCACAGTCGAGGGGGTGGCAATGCTTTTTGGCCAAATGAGAGATCGGGTGAGTGATAACTAATTGGACAAGAAACAACGAATCAAGTCCACGAGGAAAAATAGGATTGATTTCTCAACAACCAGAAAACAAAACTAGGTTCGTGTGCCTTGGTGGATGTTGTCAAGGGGGGTTAAAAGGTTTTAGACCGGCTGACATCCAACTAGCCCAAAAAACACTAAAAAAATGAAATGGGACTGAACAAGCTAGGATTGGTTCCAGAGAGTGGTCTGAGAAGGCTGGGGTATTATCGCTTCTTGGGTGGATGGCAGACTGATATGGGCACTTGTTTGTGCTTGGTGCGGTGTCTAATTTTCAAAGATAGCGTGTGCACTTATGTGTCTTAAGTTCGAAAAATCTGGGGCAATTATAAGCCGTGGGAACCAGGAAGAACCCAGCAACTTTGCGCAATGACAAGCGAAGCGGGCAGAGATGCAGACCAGTACGAAGGGAGTAAGGTCGTTTTATTTTTCAATTTGAGTTATGAAAAAACGTGCTTGAGAGCTGGATGGGTTGGTACTGGCACAAGCAGCTGATCGATACGCAGTAGCGCGAAAACTAACAACGGTGGCTCGGTGTATTCAAAAGTAATCGCAAACAGAGGCAGATGGAGAAGTAGGATTTTTAGTAGCACTGTGGCAAGAGGGACGGCTTTTGACTAAAAATCGATCGTCCTCGCTGTAGACGAGGAAAGGGGGATATTCTGAGAGGAGCGGGTCCGGGAGAAGTATTCGCGTTGTGAGGGAGCGTATTCTCCGTGGCTTCTTCTGAGGATGAAGTCCACTCAAAACGATCCAATTGGTACCAGAGGAAATGGCTCCGCTGGGGTGGAGATGCGTTTCCTCTCAAGGGGATGTGTTTACTTTTTCGTTTTGACAAAACGAGAAGTAGTATCGAGAAGTATAATTAATTTATTTTTTAATTTTTCTTTTTTTGCTTTGGAACAAATCCGGCGACAGTGGTTGGTCAAGCCTCAAAACGTTTTTGTTTTTGGCCCGAATAATCAGTTGTCTTGTGGAAATCGCAGGTACGAGAAATGTGTTGGTCGGTGGGAGGATTGAAGCCTGTGTGGGCCTTAGCTGAGAGTGGGAGGACCGCCCAGAATTGATGGAAAATAGAGTGGATATGGTATTTGTGGGTGGAGAAGGTAATTTACGAGCTGGTTTGTCCCCGATTCAGAATTGGAAAAGAGGCTTAAGATTCAGTACGCGAACGAACCCAGGTACCAATTGAATTCTTCACAGTGGTGTTTTTTATATTCCTTCATTAATAGGGGTACTTTGCGGAACAGGGTATCGTCACTACGCGATCAAAAAACAGCCCTCTTCAGACAGGGGAGTGGATAGCGAAACGAGGTTGAAATGAAGTGCTTCGCGAAGGGGGGGCGGGAGTGTAGAAGAGTGTTTGTATGTACGTCTCTGTAACTCCGTACGTATGGATGGTTTTATGCACACATGTGATGTTTGCAGTTTTTGCTGTGCATGTATCGAAGGCCAGCGGAAGGGAGGATAGGAACGAGAACGGCTGTTATGTTTGGGGCGGCCGGCTAAGGACGTGCCGATGGAACGAATGACTCCACTAGAGAGGTTTGGTGAGCAACCAGCAGGACGGCCGACAGGGTTGATGCAGTTCGAGAAACGGTTGCCAACTGTGGAGTCGAGCCACTCTTATCAAGAGATGGAGATGTTGTAGTGAGGTGAGGCGATGTGAAGGTGATGTGATGTGAGGTGAAGTTCGTTCTATTCCAGATACTCCGTTGCTGTTAGATTGCAACTATTAAGACATCGGTGGAGCCAGGCTTGCAGCGAAGAGGGATTATCAGATACCTTATCCAGTATAAGAGATACAAGCGCGACAAACCTAGGATGGAACCAAGCAAGTTGAACAGCGGGCTTTTTCTGTCGCGTTCAGTTGAGTTCTGGCAACGAGTAAAGTTGAAGATCCCTGCGAACCAGCCCTGGTCGTTGCCCAACTCGTGGCTTTAGTTTACTTGTGTCTAGTTGATATGTATATGCACCAGGGGTACGGAGTCGTGCAGATGCAGATGGTACTTTGGAGAGTTGCTGGTTCGGGAGGGGGTTGGAGTGGTTAAGCGTGGCGCTAAGAAGGGCTCTGCGTTGGCGTACACTTTTTTTTTGGTTCTGGTCAGCGAGAACAGGCCGGGGAGAGGGACCGTGGCGACCACAGGCCTTGGATCCCGTGTTGGTGGGTTGTCACTAGCGTAACCGAGATGGCCAGCACCACAAAAGGATGTCCAATGCGTATTCCAGACAACAAGACAAGAGTTACAGCGAGTGGTATGGAGGATGTCAATCGGTTTAGTTCAAGTGGGTGTGCTGACTCGTGGGCACAAGCTAAGGAATTCAATTATACGCTTTAGGCGAACTAGTGCGAGAAGGGAAAAAAAAAAAAAAAAAAAAAAAAAAGAGAAGGAAAGAAAAAAAAGAAAAAAAAAAGCAAAACAAAAACTCCCCCAAAAATTAC
>JANTQB010000219.1:0-11107 GCA_032988175.1 Myotisia sp. PD_48
AAGCCTAATTTAGGTCTCTAGCCACCTATTTATTACATGTATTATCTAACAGGAGTCCAGATCCATGGAGGTCACGCGAACAAGTGTGCGCCCCCACTGGCCAAGGTTGTTAGGGAAATATGCAGAAATAATAATGCGGATTTCTCGCCAGGATCAGCCAATATCAATACATAATAATACACAGTATATATATCAACTCAATGTGGGTATACACAGAGAGTAGTAGGAGCGTAGCCAGATATTTAAGGCTTGAATGCTTTAACTAATAGTGCTTTAATGCTTCTACCATCTATGTCCTCTATATTAAGATGGGGTTCACTGGGATTAAGAAAGTCTATCTAAATAATTAAGTTCTTTGGTTGGCCACCTGAAGTATGAAGTTATCAGGTGACAAGAGCCAGAGGGAGCAGAGCAGGGCCGTCATCTGGGATGCATCCTTGGAATAATAGAAGAAAGCACAATACAGGATGAGGGAAAATATTGTTCATGAAAAAACAGAGAACAGAAGAGACTAAGACTTTCATCTGTGATATATTAACACTTAGGTAGTAGATCCGTCCTGGAGATTTAGATCCAGGATGTCCAGAGTTCCAAGGTTGGAGAAAAAGCGCTGAAATGATTGTCCGCTCACCGATGGGCATCCTTCAGGGTTTAGCGCGGGAGAGCTCTCCACCAGCAGTATCCTTCTCTAGCCAGACCATCTGCACTTTGAAAGAAACTGTTCCCTTTTTTCTCTCTTGCATCAATTTCCTAACCCAGCACAGTTGCACACAATCAGTGTGTAGATATCACTCTCTATATTATTGAAAATAAAGCGCTTTTTTTCATTTGTGTGCAGATTTTCTAAGCTATTGTTTTTTGCACTTGGCTATATCAGTATATATAACTATATTTATTTATATATATATATATATATATCACTGATCCCCTGGTTTTTATATTGATTTGGATAGCATCCTATTCGACTCAAATCACACAACTACTACATACCTAGGCCAGTGAACCTGTGGTCTGTTGCATTTTGCCCAGCCCTTTTTACCTTAGTCCTGGTCGTCTGCCCTCCCACTAGCCCCCAGTTGTCGCAAACGGGCCCTATATCCAGAAAACCACTCTCCTGTCTCGCCAGCCATAAACAGAGAGACAACAGAAAACACCATAATACTAGGCTGGTATCCAGTCCAACTAGTTTCCCTGGTGTGATCCATGTTAGAGTGCCTCCCTGAGGCCTACGACCGCTAGATATACGGGAATACGGTATTATCTTTCTCATGTCCCCATCGTATCCCCCCATAGTCACTGTGTCCCTCCAATGATAAGCTACAAGTACTTGGCTGGGTTAAGTCCACTGGATAAAAACGCTGCCCCTATCGATCAAACCTGCGTTTTCTGGTTTACTAATTGGGTATTTCGTCCACCAGAGAAGCACGCCTGTACGAAGAATGGCGCCTCCTGCCGATTTCGTTTGCAATCACCACGAACATCAAACGGTTGATGATAATCCCCCCCCAGCAGCTCAACTCGAAGAACTCAGAATAACCACTCGTAAAAGAAGCGCATCTCCTAATTCACAGTCCAATTCGCGCTCTAGTAGCCTCAGGCGGACTTCATTTGGCTCTATTGAGGAAGATAACTCCGGTATGAACCTTACCTAAAATTTCTAAGCCTACACAACCACCCGCCTCCTTTCTATTGGCCCCATGATTCACAATACCTAATACGACCCTCTCTTCATAGGTATTGCCCAATCCTTCCTGGACACGAAAGAAAGTAATCCCCCAAAGGATCATTCCGACGCCTTCAAATCCGCGTTTCAGATGCAGTCGCCTACTGCTCAGCCTCCGGAATTTTGCTGTCCCTGCGGGACTTTCCTCGGATGGAAACATATAAAGCTTGGAGGACGGAGGCAGAGCAGGAGTTACAGCGATCTGCGTGTTTTGGGTGGTGCTCAGGCTCGGGGTTGGGCATGGGAAGACCACGTTCCCAAACCAGCATCCCCTGTCACCAAACCACAACCCCTCATCAAGACTAAGAAAAGGGCTTGCCTTGAGAGGCTTCCCGTTGAAATCCTAGGTATGGAACTGAGCAAAGCACCTGGCTTAAATTCCGCCCCATACGCATCTCACGTAACGTCCTTCATTTGACACATATATACAGATCAGATCATTTCTCATCTTGCAATTGATATTCCACCCAACGGCTATACTCCTCGCAATATCGATTTGATTTCATGTCTGCTCACATGTCGCACTCTTCATTCTGCCACTCTCGGGGTGCTTTATCGGCACATCACCATACCCCATTCGATCATTTTCTCCAAAGCCTTGAATCATATTAAACAATATCCCTCCCTTGGGACTATCGTACGACGCCTTGATTTTTCTCATTTCACATCTGTGGGTCTAGGCCGGACTAAGCAGATGAATATGGAGATCCAAAACCTAACCTCAAAGACCCTTCTTGAATGTCTGGATTTATTACCAAACTTAAAGGAGCTGTTACTTCAAGAGCACGTAGAAGACGACGTGAGCGGAGATGTTGTTCGAAAAATATTTGTCGAAAAGACCTCCTTGCGTGGATTGGATTTCTGTGGATGTTCCTCAACGAGTTTTTCCTCTGGATTCACTGCCGCGGTTTTGGATGAACCTAAATTTCCGTCTGTCCTACCACGGCTACGGCGATTGTCGCTCCACGAGTGCAGCAGCTTACCGGATAAAGCATTTCGAGCCCTTCTTCCAAAACTGGAAAATCTGACGCATCTCGATCTTACTCACACGCAGATCAGTGATAGCACGTTGTTCCTGATCCCGTATTCCGCTCAGCTTACGCATTTAAATATATCCAGATGTACCAAGCTCACAGGATCTGAAGTCGTGAACTTCTTGACCTCACACCCAGCGACTGCAGACAAACTGGTTTACTTGAATCTCATGGTGGATGTCTCCCGTCATCTACTTCTTGATGAGCATGACGTTTCCACCCTTCTGGATTCTCTTAAGCCTACACTTCGTTCCTTGAATTTGGGCGGCGCCAAAATAACATCTGATCATATTCCAGCCCTTCTCCCGCTCACTAAACATCTTGAGGAACTCGGTTTAAGTTCGGCCGATCTTACCATTGAAGATATCAACAGCTTTTTCCAGCCACGGACGCCCAAAAAGCAAACTAATTCAGACCTTCAGGAAGAGGATGAAGAAGATCTTCAAGCTGAATGGATACCCCCTCAGCTTCGCTATCTTGATCTGACTAGAAACCCGTACCTCACACAAGCTATACTTTTTAATTCAAAATCTTGCCTCCTGGTTACCTCTCAAAGCTATCCTCTTCTTGTTATTGAGTTGAGTGAACGTATAATTGCACCTTTACGCCAGAGAAGCCATAATCGAAATGGCTGGGTGGTAAGAGAGTTGGGACGGAGAGGCTGGTACGTTCGTGAACCTTCTAGTGACCAGATATTAATGCCACCAGATGATGGCCAACGGTCATGGAAGATGGGAGCTCATTGGTGGGGCATGAGGAAAATCCCTATCTCCATTGGGGATGTCGGTGGTATCTATGGCCATTATATGTTTAAGAAATGAAGTATATGGCTATTGATTGTCATCGTTGCTTAAACTTATTCAGCTCTCGTGGCTCAGGGTGAAATGGCGGTTATTATCGGGTGTGCAAAACGATATATACTAAGTACACATACATATGACCATCTCCCTTCGTGTTTTCTCGATGCTTGAGTTGCTGGCGATCTAGTGTTACATTCAAGTTCGGGTCAATACCATATCCTTATACTTCTATATGCTTATCCAATACGAGGGCACCTTCAGCGCACTCACTTCGCTCATAGCAGCGTTTTAATTTTTATGTAATAGACCATTCAACAGACGTTCCCACAGGCAGACCTAGATGTCATTCTGTATTAAATCCGCAGGGCAGGTATAAATTGAACCTAGAACACACAAATCACCGTTTTGCCAGGAATACAAAAATCCAAGTAGGGTGTCACTCGTTAACCTAGGAGGAATCTAAATAACCTTTCCGGTGTTACCCTAACAGCAATATTCCGAATTTGCATGTCCCTATCCGTTTCATTTCCACTGGGGCTCGAGGTACACTGGAATTACATATATTCGCCCTTCCTACAATGACGAGCGAAGAATAATTTTCGGTCCGCCTGGACTGATTTGAAACAGGAATGGGGTTTCTCCTTATCTCAGTTAGAGCCCACCCGGTCTATTGTTTGCCATATTGCACCGCATATTCATCATCCTTTTTAATTATCAATTTGGTGCCATTATCTCTAGCCAGGCTGTTGCTTCCGTAATGCCAGCGAACCGGGCATGCCGACGCCGTTGTTGTATAAGAGATGAGTGCAGGCTTGTTACTTGCATCAAGGGAGCCAGCCAGGCTAAGTTGTGTGTTTTCTGCTAGGTAATCCGATTTGACAGAATCATACCCAGGGACACTATAGCCAGCTTCGGCAGAATATCTTTTTCCTGCGAGAACATCCCGTTTGTTTTGAAGTATTCGAGTTTTGGTGTTCACCTTTCTAAGTTCCAAAGATTCGGGAGAAGAAATGGCTTGTCCTCCACCTGATTTTCGGCGTGTTTCTTCCAGTGATTTAAGCGGTACTTGTTCTTGGTGCGATTTTGATATTGACTTTGATATCGAAGTTGAGAGGCTACTTTTCCTCTTACTATCTTTCGACGAATATGGTGGGAGGATAGCGGGTTGCAGGCCATCACGTAGCTGGTAAGATGGTGCCCAATTGCAGGATGCGCTTCCAGATGTACCACTGCTATTGTTGGTATTGTTTCCGCTATCAAATGTCTGGGCTCCCGCGGTTCCATAATTAGTGCTCACTGCTTCGGTGAAAGGCTTAAGTGAGAAAATGGTACATGCAATTATGCTGTAATTCAAGTGGATTTGCGTCCAAATTGCTGATGCCACTAGTTCTAGGGGCGGATTTAGTGGTACTGTGCATATATTAAGGCATGAAAGGCGAATAATGACAAAAGCTATTATTCTATGCAAGTTAAAGGTATTAGCATCTTCACCAACTTCCGATCTCCAGTTCTGGGGTTTACGAAAAAGAACTTACGGTAACCGGGACGCAAATGCGCACAATACTATCAATTTCGTCTGAAGCCGCATCTGGAGCTCCTTAAGCAGGTATATGGCGAGGAAGAAAAGTAGGATTTCAGTTATGATGTCAAATGAAACAATAATTTTCCACCTGAGAAACTAAATCAAAAAGTGAGCTTTGGGTAATAAATAGCGAATGAATTGATTCTCACCAGTTTCTGGCAGAAAGAAATATCTTTATCTCTTCTTTTATTCCCCATTCCTGTGTCAAGAGCTATCAATAAAATTGACATTGCAACCCATAGTGTCGATAATATACTAGTGGCCCAAGATGCCCTATTATGTGCCCTTTTAGGTGTCAATTTGAGGTATATGCAGACAATGCAACATTTTGTGCAATATAAAGTAACCAGGTAGAGTATTTCACTCGAGAAGTGAGCCTATATCAAACGATGCCGTAGGGTCAGATCTTATACCAGTCAATTTGAAAAGGCTATTCACATCTGTGCATTGAAATATTCAAATAGGCCAGTTTGACAACAAGATAATTAGAGAGAAGAACTGCACTACTCACATTGCGCACAGTGACCAATTCATTCGAAGATACTAGGTCAATTGAATTCCCAAATCCTTTAGAGACAGAAAAAAAAATCAAAATGGACTGGGCGAAGGCAAGTATCTGTATAGTAGAGATGTCGTAAAAAGGGACAGGGTAAGGTTAGCTCTACTCCCTAAAATAATATTCAAGCAAATATCACAAGGTAGGGGAGTATTGTGAATAGTATTGAGACATACTCCTGATGCCAACAAGAAAAGGTCATCATATCCAGGATGGGTATTTATTGCTCGATGGGTATAGAGTCTAATCAATAGCCCAACAACTGTGATGACAAGAGCGATCGAAGCAACAATGACAATCAGGGCTCCGCGATGGGTAGAGTCAATAGTTAAAAGAGGAGGCGATTGTCCAGGCAAAAGAGCCATTTGTTGTAGAGTAATATCCACAATACTTAGGGATTATTCATAAAACTGATGGTTGAATGGCCCATTCTGGGGGTGCTAAATATGTGTTTGGCAATGTATTAGTTAGTAGATCTAGCTCTGGCAACGGCAAGATGGGAGCAATGGAAGAAGAACAAACTTAACAAGCAAACTGAACAGCTCCTAAAAACCAAGCGTAATGGGATGTATTTTGAAGCCCCCAGAAGCATGGAATTATCAGGTGTGTACTCTGTACAGATTTGTATTTCTCATGGGAATAGTCAGGGTGTCTGAGCATCTGAGCATCTGAGCATTATGATGATCACTGCCAGCTAAGAAAAAGAATCTCTGGCCAAGAGCGGAATACACTGGCTGGCTTTATCGCGACCCCATAGCTAGTAATTTAACTATGTTTACTTTTTCCTAGTCCTATTGGGAGGACAAAGCCGCCTCATTAAACTGTGACATGATGCACAACTTGCCAGGAAGCGAGCCCTGACACCCAGGATGCGCTGTTGGGTTTCCATTGATTGATAACTATAATTTAATAGTTAACTTGGACTTGGGGGGGTAGGTAGGATTGAGGTATTAGATAACTACAGTCTGTTCCTCTAATCTCTCAGCTGATCAAAACAAACTTCAATTCATTAGTTAGTTATTAAAGGGCGCTCAGCGCATTTGTCCCACAACAATTGTTACATACGGAGTACTTTGGTATCCATCCAACTTGAAAATAAAGTCTGCGCCCCTTTCGGGCACTTGGTGCAGGAGGCCTTGCTCTTTCCTTGTGATCTGTTTATTTTCCACGGAGAGGGTAGAACAAAGTATGCCAAAGTGTAACACATGTACGATGTCAGTGCCCCGAATACTTTTCATATTTCATAAAGAACCGAAATCGATCTCGTGGTGCTAGCATTTTTTTCGACCTGTGGACGTCTTCTTGATGATCAGCAGCGAACCAAGCCGATCAATCGTCGCACTAGGATTATGGAATGCTGTATCATGTATTATACATACACACTTCTGGGGTAGTTAGTTATACAGATTACTAACTGCGTGAGATGACAACTCTTTGGCAAACTCTGCTTTGATGATTTCTGCTTCCCTCTTGTGGATGGCCCTATATACACGCTTTGTCCTTGTATTCCTTGGTTCTCCGCTATTTGGTGCGAACTTTTATGTAGCATCATTGCTTTCATTGTTCTATTTGCTTGTAGCCTGGGAGAACAAGGCACGTCTACTGATCGGGGGCGTTCCCGATCAATATGGCTTCGGATATAACGTGAAACGAAAAAAAAAAAAAGCTATCCTCATTTATCTATATCCCTGTGAAGTTGTATATTATATCCTCTTGTGTCGCGACGAAGCTAAAAAGCATTCGCTTCTTCCCTTATGCTCGCCATATCCTTCTATTTCTGCAATGGGAGACATTCCGATAAATAATTCCCGTTTGCACGATTCCTGAATAACAAGACTTACATTCTTCGATGTGGCTCTGTCTTCCCTATTGGGGCTTTCCAACTGACTAACTCCCTCTCGCTTACTTCTTTCTCGAATCTCCTGTGTCTCACGCTGCCCCTAATGTGTGTACCTGGTACAATACCAGCCTGAATCCTAAATCTCCCTCTACTTCCTTTCTTCTTTTAGATCCTCCCCGCCTAATACCTCTCCCCCACCAGAGATTTCTTCTAGACTTGTAGAAAAGTCAGTGAAAATATGCCCTCCGATAAAGCATTCATTAAAAAGCCCAACGATACCCAGTCCCCCCAGGCTTCTCACCACGACGAAAGAAATGGCACATATCAGTTTTCCTACAGCGAACATATACCCCCGAAGTATCTTGGGACCGCATCTGATCACATAGACATGAGTCAAATGGGAAAGGAGCAGGTCCTACGGGTAAGTGATTCTTCTATCCAGTAAACAGAACCGAGAAGTGTGATAAATAACTAAAATATTTAGAGAAACTTTCGCTTTATTTCCATTGTTGGATTTGCTTGTACTTTAATTGCAACCTGGGAGGTGGGATTGAGGTACGATGAATGTCATCGCTCAGATACAACGCAATCTCGGTGCCATAACTAATGTCTCTGTCAATAGTCTACTCGCCCTAGGTTTGACAAACGGTGGCACTGCAGGACTTTTCTGGGGCTTCATTTCAGTTTCTGCCGGATTTGCACTCGTATTCGCTAGCATTGCTGAGATGGCTTCGATGTAGGGACGCCTTGTGAACCGACCAATTCAATCTGAATGTATACTAATCATATAATATTGGATACTAGGGCCCCTACTGCCGGTGGCCAATACCATTGGGTGTCTGAATTTGCTCCCCGTAGCTGTCAAAAATATCTCAGTTATATTACAGGTATGTATAATTTTACCTATAGCTTATATATATTTTTTCTGATTGCAAGCAAAACATACGTATCGTGGCAATATTATGCAGCTAATTTTATCCCATAGGCTGGCTTTGCACAACTGGGTGGCAATGTGCCATAGTGACAATTGCCTACTTGGCTGGAACCACCATCCAGGGGCTTATAATCTTGAATAATTCAAGTTATAGTCCCCAGATGTGGCACGGCACAATGCTAATCATTGCGATTTCGACCTTTTCAATCATTTTCAACACTTTTCTCGCAAAGAAACTACCTGTGGTGGAAGCCTTGTTGCTGATCCTCCATGTAGTCGGGCTCTGTGCCATTATTGTGCCGCTTTGGGTTTTATCACCTCGCAATAATGCTCGGTATGTCTTCACCGAATTTACCAATAAAGGTGGATGGAATGGAATTGGAACATCCGTACTTGTTGGCCTTCCAACAGTAATCGCATCAATGATTGGATTCGACTGTGCAGTTCATATGTGTAAGTGTGACGAAAACAAAAACCCCCCTTTGTCTGGAGAAGCCAATGCTGTGTTGTTGATAGCTCTTTCGTTGTCTAGCTGAAGAGATAAAAGATGCTTCCATGACATTACCCAACGCTATTATGAGTTCTGTGGCTGTCAATTTTGTCCTCGGGCTGGTAATTTTCACAACAGTATGTTTCACCATTGGTGATGTTGAAAGCATCCTGAAAACGCGGACAGGAATCCCTTTCATCCAGATATTTTACAACACTACCGAGAACCATGCTGCCACTAATGCAATGGCTACCCTCGTTATACTTGCCCTTGTTGCAAGCACCATCACAGAGGTAGCAACAGCCTCGAGGCAGATCTGGTCCTTCGCTCGTGATAGGGGCCTACCCTTTTCAAAGACACTCTCTAAAGTGAGTAATTTTCTATGATATTCTCACTTAATAGCCTACTCATAGTGCCCAGATTTCTGTACATTCAAGCTCATCATCTAACTTCAATGTATTTGTGACGTAACAGGTGACACCAGGGTGGAATATTCCCTTGAACTCCGTGTTGATTTCGCTGGTAGTTACGGTGCTTTTGTCACTCATCAATATAGGATCAACAGCTGCTCTAAATGCTATCACATCGCTTACGATCACCTCATTGATGTCCGCCTACCTAATTTCAATTGGGTGTCTACTCTATAAACGTATTGTAGGAGAGCCACTCCCACCTCGACGCTGGTCTCTTGGCCGTTGGGGCGGAGCAATCAATGCTGCTGCAATGCTCTTCTTAATCCCAATCTTTATTTTTGCATTCTTTCCCGCCTCCAAAGTTGTGACACCTGTTACGATGAACTGGAGCATTGTTATATACTTGGGAATTATTTGTTTCGCAACTGGATACTATTTTGCTGTCGGAAAATTTAATTATGTTCCTCCAATCGTCCTGGTGAGGAGGAACTGATGATATCAATGGCTTTTTGGAATCCATGTTTGTCAACCTAAAGGTGGTGGGCGGGAGGGGAGATTGCATTGGCTAGTGGCCCGAGTTGAGGTCTACTCCCGTGGACCTAATTAAAGCACGGGTTTGGGGATCCAAGATGCATAAATTCAAATCCTATAAATTAGCTCCTATTCCTAGTTAGAGTCCAAATCCTTATGGAAGCACTCCACCGACTTGGCAGTGTAATTATCTGCCACTAAGTTTGGGTAGCCAACCGCGCAGGGTTGAATGTTGCGAAGTTGGAAACGATCACTCTGGATCCCTGCAATGCCACAACGTGATGTGATGCCGGATCTTCAAATGGCACTCAATACTGACAGTTTATTCGCTTGCTATTGTCAATCTAAGAAAAAGGCAAGGAGCAAGACAGAGTTATCGCCTTGGTATTCACTATCACCAAAGTTTAACTTCAACTTGTGTGCCCTCCACCCTTTGGCTAGATAGACCACACCGCCATGTCACCAGGCATGCAACAATGTACTAGGCTTGAGAGCCCCACTGTGAATCACAGTATTCTGAGATAATAGCTCCAATATTACAAGCTGCCTCTAATTCGATAGTTTTGGCTGACAAAAGATATCTTGAATCGCTAGCATCACAAGAATGTAGTCTGTACCAGTATAGTTGTTATTATCAGCTTCGTTACTGTTGTAATGTATGTGATTCATAGGCTTCTAGTTGTGTGTCGATTCGAGGGCATACACATTCTCAATCTGGTTATAAGTTGCTGGTATAAGCACCTGGGGTTGTGCTAGTAGCTCTCCCTTTTTTGAAACAATAAGCTCTATGTTCCATATCTCTAAATTTGGCAGCTTGCTCTAGTAATCTTCCATTTGCCATAGTCACCCAGCATCTGATCTGAATGAACTTCTGGCATCAAGATTCTATGAGTGTATCAACCTAGTTATATCATCATTCAACAGAACAGATGTCCAGTTAGCAATCTTATTTTTGCAGATATCTCAGTTGGCATAGCAGAAAAACTGACTTATCTTAACTAAGCTGTTCAAACAAATGATTGTAATAATTGTCGGCCTTACAACGGATGGAGGAGGGATCTTGGGAGTTCATTTCTTTGTTGTCATTGTTTGGTCTCAGTACCTAAGTATCTAGGTAGGTACCTAGGTATGATGATGATTTGATTTGATTTGATTTGATTTAGTCATACACCGTCCCAGTCGCCTTGGCGGCAGCTATGCGGGT
>JANTQB010000022.1:0-221984 GCA_032988175.1 Myotisia sp. PD_48
TACATCACATGACATAGTTTTATTCCCACACCGGTGTGGCTCTATTGGGAGCCCTAGATCAGGCTAGACAATCACCTGACTTGTTAGCCCTAACCCTAACTTGCCAGCGCCAATATTTCACTTTTGGCACAGCAACAGAAAAAAGAATTCGAGCAATATCATCAATATCGACCACCCCATTACAACGACAAGTCAGTCTTCCGCAGGATATTAACCTCTTTGCGGTCTTCATTCCAATCAACAATCCATCAATCGCCATGGCTCCCGCAACTGTATGTGATTCCGTCGCGAACCGCTTTGCTGTTCCCCCTTGATCGAATCTCGATGTCCCCTCCAATTGTGCCTTCGTGCATAGGAGGGGACGGACAGGTCTCCTCAAGGATTAAAAAATTTTTCGGGAACAGTAGGCTAATCCATTTTCCCCATTACCAATTTATTAGGCCCGTACCGCTCGAGGAAAGCAGCAAAAGCATTCCCAGCAGTTCATCATCAATGCTTCCCAGCCCGCCAATGACAAGATCTTCGATGTCTCTGCCTTCGAAAAGTTCTTGCACGAGAAGATCAAGGTCGAGGGCCGTGTAGGCAACCTTGGCGAGTCCGTTGAGATCTCTCAGATCGGCGATGGAAAGATTCGTGTCATCTCTCACATCCCCTTCTCTGGCCGATACCTCAAGTACTTGTACGTGAACCTTGTCCCCATGCTATTAATTCTATAACTCTCGTTCCGGTAACTAATCCAACTCTGCCTGCAGGACCAAGAAGTTCCTCAAGAAGCAGCAGCTCCGTGACTGGCTCCGTGTCGTCTCTGCCTCCAAGGGTGTTTACGAACTCCGATTCTACAACATCGTCCAGGATGAGGCTGAGGAGGAAGAGGACTAAACAGATCGCTTCCCAATCTGTATAAACAAAAAAAATACACCAAAATTCAAAACACCATATGATGTCTTGTCCGGAGGCTTATCATTCGGATCGCAATTAATAGGTGGATGAAGAGTAAATCCTATTTGAGTTATCAGATATGTGGCAATATGTTGTTGTATTGAAATGATCGGCGGCAATAAGTACTATTATCATGATTGACGAAGAAATGTTTGATTTCTCTATTATCAGCTTTTAATTTCAATTGAATGAAACCTTTGTCTCATAAGAGATATATGTCCAATCATTTATTTCTGTACTCCATATGTTTTTGTAGTACCTTGCCCATCACCAGCAGAGGTTGATGACCCTGCTGATGGGTTGCTGTTTATCAGTAGCCCATCTTGGATTGTCCAGCCTGATCGTTTCAAAACTTTCCATTTTTCAGCCACTTTAACCCTTATCAAGTCACCTGTCGCTATGGCATCTTCTATCGAGTCGTGCCCTTTGCTTCCTCCCCCCATCTGGATAGTTCGATCTAGAAATCGTTTGGCCAGAACCCGGAGACTAAACTTAATCGGTAGACCGCCTGGATGTGGATATAATAAAGCCGTATCTACGATCGTAGGGTGTATGATACGGCATACGTTGAGATCATTCTCCAATGCATGGCCTAGAAGCGGCGTTTCAGGCTGGAGATGCTCAAAGAGAAGCAGTCTAGCAGCAGCAGGTGATTCAACGATTTGGAGCTGCTTCTCATGTGTTTCACCAATCTTACCGTTATTTTTCAATTGGCCTGGAGTTTGGGCAGTGTAAGGAATCGCACTCGAAAATTGTTCTGGGGAAACACCAGAGAATCGAGAATTGAGATCCAGCACCTCTCCTATCGGTCTAACGAGAACATCTACTAGCAGTTTGCCCTCTGGCCAGCTCATAGCTGTCAGACGTATCATTTCAAGGCCTTGGGTGGTGTATCCCATTTCACAATCAAAGCAAACTGGAGGAAGTGTTCCCTTGCTTGGTTGGGGAGGGGTCATCTCAAATTGAAGCACTGCCGCGAGTCGTTTGACATCGGAAACTTTAAAGACATGATTGTCTGCTTTCGTGCAGCCAATTGATGTGCCAACAGTTTCATGGCAACACGGATAGTAGGCTTCCTTTTGACCCACAATATGATCTGTTTTCTTTTTTGTAGGCCGTAGCGGCTTTGCGTAGTGATATGTACACGGGCCAGAAGACGTTAGGGAACCATCCTCTCGACGACCGGGAAATACTTGAAATCTTCCATTGCACCGCTCACACTTCTCCCAACCTTGTGAGGCCTCAATGCCGCGTTTCGCCAAGGTGAGATCTTTTTCCGCTGGAATTTCGTTGACGTACCCAAGTTTTCCCAAATCTTCTTTGGAGGCAATTAACGTCGATAGCACTGCAAACTCCTCTTTGGGCTTTAGCCCCGTTGATATTGGCGCCTTCGGTGGCAAGGCTCCCAAGTTGGTTATGTCTGGTCGATTTGGTCGAATGAATTCGATAACAGTTGCCTCCCAATCTTCAATATTCATCTTGCTCAGTTTAACAATTCGCAGTTTGATGAGATTAGAATAAACGGAGGGATGATCCTTCGCAATCTTTTCTTCCTCGTCCAATGCCATACAAATCAGTTCGTCCTTGGAAAGGACCAGCGATTGTTTGCCTTGGTCTCCATGCTTTTGTATCTGATCATTAAGCCTAACCATTGAACCATGTAGCTTATTGAGAATTGCCAAGCGAATAGCATGAGAAGCTGGCGGTTTAGATATAAGTCTCGGATTAAGTGACTCTTTCTTGACTTGTCCCTTCAATTCGGTATTAGCTATCTGCACCGCTCCTGGTTTTGATAGCTTACTCTCGCCATGCTTTAAGCTTTTCTCGGGCTCTTTTTTATGGTCTATGCTGCGCGAAATCGACGGTGGGGATACGCGCCTTGTAGAAGAGTTCAGCTGGTGAATATATTTAGGGTCGGGCCTGGGTGTAGCGGTGGAGGGAGGTGTGCTAGGAGCAACCTGGCTCGTCTCTTTTCGTTGGACCTTCACTGCCTTAATGGTGTCCTCCAGCTTGGCCTCTCCATCATCACTTAGTCTCCGCCTTTTTCTCTGAGGTTGTTCGGTTTCAACAGGCGCAGGGGGTGAGGCTGTATTTAACTGAGTCGGGGCTATTGGTGCTTGCGAAGGAGTAGTTTCTGGAGTCGAATGGGCAAATAAACAGTTTAGAAGAGTGCAGCTACCATTCTCAGGGCAAAGGACATCGTTGAAGAGTCCTAGTGACTCAAACATGGTATCAAATTGCAACTCTGCTTCATGTATCCACCAACCAGATTAATCTCGCGGGGTGTGAGGCTTAGGTATCATTCAGGTAAAGATGGCAGGCGTGCATAGTCTGTTGAATTTGAGGTGCTAGACCAAGATGTATAAGTTCTGTTTGTCTTCTTCTGGCGTAGACTTGAGGTAGTTAGCTTGTAGGCTGGTTTGATGGTCGCAAAGCTTGTGAGAAGATGGGTGTCAGCCAGCATCCCAGTAATTGACAGGGCTATATCGTTAGGATTGGCCAGCCAAAGACCTTAAACAGTATATTGTTTCTCTATGTTTTAAAATAATACTGAAGTGAGCGGTGAAATGAAGTTGAAGCAACTCGAAGCTTGAGATAAGGAAGGACTGCAAACAATGCAAACCAGGTGGATAACTAACATTTCCGTTGTCTCCTCAGTTGGCTTTCCAACTTGTACGACAACGAAACCCCTAACTGATGTCCTCAAACATGTTTACACTCGTTATACAAGATGGAGCCAGACTCGCCATCATCCCGTTCGCTGAATAAATCGGAAGTGGGAACACACCTTTGTGTTCTGATACATGGGTAAGCCCAAGCTGCTCTCCAGAGCCCTTCCTTGAACATCCGGGCATATAGTTGCCTTATAACTCGAAGCTGAAGCTTACGAATCGAGCAGCCTCTGGGGAAGCCCAAAACATCTAGAGTATGTCGAGTCTGTTCTACGGGAAAAATGCACGGAATATTCTCTCCAAATTTTGAATGTAAAGAGCAATTCATTTTCTCTTACATACGACGGGATCGATGTTGGCGGAGAGCGCGTAACCTATGAAGTCGAAGAAGCAATCCGGGAGGCTTCCTCGGATGGTGAATGTGCAATAAAGAAACTAAGTATAGTCGGTTACTCGCTCGGGGGGTTGGTTGGTCGATATGTGGCGGGTCTACTGTATTCAAAAGGCTATTTTGAATATATCGAACCGGTTAACTTTACAACATTCGTTACCCCACATGTCGGCGTGAGGAGTCCTGCTAGGCAAGGCCATTTTTGGAACGTGTTTGGTGCTCGGACACTGTCGAAATCGGGGCGACAACTCTTCATGATTGATACCTTCCAAGATACCGGTGAACCGCTACTAAGCATACTGGCGGCACGCGAAAGCATATTCATGCTGGGCCTTGCAAAATTTAAGCGACGGACCCTCTATACCAATATAATCAATGACCGAAGTGCAGTCTATTATACTACTAGTATATCCAAAACCGACCCGTTCGTGGATCTAGACAAGATCGTCATCCGATATCTAGAGGGCCACGCTCCCGTTATTCTTGACCGAGATGAGCCAATAATTCCCAAAACCGAATCTCAATCGTTGCTCTATCAAATTGTTTCATCCGTCAAGTCCACACTGGCGAGCCTGCCGTTTCGTCTTTTGTTTGTTGTTGTCCTCACGATCGCGACAATTCTATTTCTTATAAACTCTGCGTTTCAAACCATTAGAAGCCGTAGGCGCATACGGCTTCACCACGAAGGAAAATCCGGGATCGTCTATACCACTTACAGAGTCCCTCTAATTGTGGAGGAGTTCCGGAACGCCGTCGAGGACATGTACGGAACCGTTAATGCTACGCAGCAACCAGAGTTTGTTTCCGATGATGATAATCGATCACTTCTAGAAGGGGAACCTTCTAGGGCCGAAAATGACTCGCATTCTCACACCACGGCTACTAATCAATCGGTACCAAAACAGTCAATACAAGATGACAGCTCCCAATCTCACTTTCCTACCCTTGCTCTCACCCAGGCTCAATTTAACGCGATCGACAATCTTAACTCCGTGGGCTTCCGGAAATATCGTGTGTATATTCACAACGCGCGACATAGCCACGCAGCAATTATTGTGAGGATGGCTAGAAAATCGTTTGATGAGGGGAAGATTGTGGTGAAGCATTGGGTATATGAG
The DNA here is from genome assembly GCA_032988175.1 of Myotisia sp. PD_48. Lineage (NCBI taxonomy): Eukaryota > Fungi > Ascomycota > Eurotiomycetes > Onygenales > Myotisia > Myotisia sp. PD_48. Next base: position 5,121 of record JANTQB010000022.1, read on the forward strand.
GAATTCTGCCAGTGACACTGAGCTCTTTCAACCAACCCGGAGGTAATTAGTCTTCCAACTACGCCTACCATGACGGAGTGGGGTTGGAGTGGAGCAATCTACCCATTTTTACTAAATACCCAGCATCCCGGTATGCAAGAATTGAACTCCACAGGTATGAACCATTATCATATTCCCGACATACTCCATATTTGAGGCATGTTACGCTTGGGCGCGGAGGACTTCCATGACAAGATGCATTCCTTGGAGAGTCAAAGAAAACCAACATAGACAATAGACAGCAAAGGCGATCGGTGTGGGATTTAATCTAGACTTTGAGATTTCTTTATCATTCGAAATATCTTTAATGAAATAGCATAATAATAACAATGAAATAAATATTTCAGTTCAATCGGTTCTCTTGTCAGGTACCCGTGCCAAGCTATTGCCACACACCGCCACAGCCACTGTCTCCACGCCCACCATGACATCATCCCTGCACGAATGGCTTTAGCCTTATTGGGAATGAGTGGATTGGTTCCTGGCTTTTGATTGGCTTGTGTATTTAACGTTGGGAAGGTATGACATCATCTGGGTGGGGTCGCACCTTCGTCCTTTCTGGAAGAAAAAAAAACCTCGGTGAGATCAACCATCCAGCATCAAGCGAACATTTAATAACATACATAATACAATACATAATATAATACATTCTTAACACGTTCAGCTTTTTCCCGTTATTAGCGGCCGGCTTGATGGATTCGATTCTCGGGCTCCGTTTCAGATGATCCCTACGCTAGATAACTGGCGGGCATATTAGGAAAAGCTCGTGTTACTTGTTTGTTACCGAACTTCCACAACAGATATCAGAGTGACAGTGCAGTCCTAGTTAAGATGATTATCTTCTATTGATACTGGTACCATTCTATCCTTATTTTCCAGTTTTCATAGAATACTACTACTAAACCACCCTGCTATGGGTGTTCTTCGCCGTATCCCCTAACTAGTTATATTCGTTCATTTCACCACCGATAATTTAACGTGGTCCACTAAATCCGTTATCATGGCGATGGAAGCTCCGCTGGGAGTGGGACTCAGATCCCCCTGGATAGCACCTTGGCCCACCATTAAAGCAGCGTTGCCTTCTGCTCCCCACCAATATCAACCTCACGTTGATCTTTTGTTCTAACTCCGTTGAGAATATTGAAATCGTTCGAAGGGAATTGACATGACACCAGCTGAGGTATCTTCAATCACTATAGCATACAGAAATGTTGAAAGCCGATGGCTATATTTGGTGTTGCTGAACCCAAGCTTGATATTTTTGTTCTCGGAATGTGCCTGTAGATCGCATAAACCCTAAACCGTCGATTAATGTCAAGCTTCAGCCCTCGCTCATCAGGCAACTTGCTTGGTTCACAGGAAACATTAAAATTTCTTAACCAACACTGGGAAATTCTAAAGCGTCTCCGGCTAAAACCCGATCATGATAATAAGCTCGAGGAGTGTAATATATATGTGTATATATGGAGCTAGAACTTCAGGGCGGCTGAACATGGAGTTCGGAAGGCAAGCGGAAAAGGGAGGCACGGAGAGGAAGAGCACGGAAGTCAGTCGGACAAACACGCCTGGTTTCTTCTACCATAGCCAAACCATGTTATATCAGCAAGAGAAATTTTCTTAAAGAGGCGTGTATGTTCCGTGGTTCGATTTACGGATCGTGTTGGAAGCCTGTAGTGGAGAACCATGGAGCCAGCCAGAGGAGGAAAATATATAAAATAACGGGCAAAAAAAGGTTTGCTCTCTCTCGCTGCTTTGATGTTACGGATTCAGGCTGTGGGTTTTATGGTACATATCATCATCATTCCGCCAGTTAGCGTTCCTCTAGTTATCCATAAGATTAGTTCTTCAGATTGTGCGTAGTATATATTACTGAACTCCCCGGAACGATATTGCTTACCTATATATTTTACTCTTTTCCCTTAATCTCATACAATATAACGTCTTCATCCTACATATCCTCCTACCTTTATCCCACACCTAAATATCATCCATTATTCAGAACGATCTTCCGTTGAAAGAGAGAAACCCAACGCTAAACCGAGCCCCTTGATTCTTTTTTCTTGAAAGGAAGGAAAGAGCCTTGTTGATCCGCCCACAGGTGGAAAGAACTGTGCCCCGTTTGCCGCAACAATACTCACAATGCCAACCATGGCTACTCTCGGACAATATAGAACACCTTCTTCGTCTAGCCATGTGCGCAGACTGTCTAACGCCGAGGCCACACGGGAGGACCTCGTCAACGGTCCGAATGTTGTCGTACCTCCCAAGCATCTAATGGCTCACAGTAGCGCATATGAATCAGCCAGGTCAATGAGCATTGCTAGAGACCATCTCGAAGAGACCAACGCATCAGCCGTGGCCACCCCTAGGGTCGGTTCTCCCGTTTCTGGAAAGGCAGTCACAACCACAGACCGATACGCGTTTGCCTTCGATATCGATGGTGTTCTCGTTCGTGGCGGAAAGGCGATTCCTGCGGCCGTCGAGGCACTCAAGGTGCTCAACGGCGAGAATGAGTATGGAGTTAAAGTGTAAGCTTCTTTCCATTATCTCTGTTGCGGGTAGCTGCCTAGTATCATACTAACTCTAAATATGCCGAAACAGCCCATACATATTCGTCACAAATGGCGGAGGAAAGACCGAAGAAGAACGGTGCCTAGATCTTAGCAGACAACTAGAATTCGAAGTGTCGCCAGGACAGTTTATCTGCGGGCACACCCCTATGAGAGAGATGGCCGAGAAATACAAAACAGTCCTCGTCGTTGGTGGGGAGGGAGAGAAATGCCGTCTTGTCGCTGAGGGATATGGCTTCCGTGATGTTGTTACCCCAGGCGACATCATCAAATACAACTCCCACACCACACCGTTCCGACGGCTCACAGACGAAGAACACCGTAACTCGCGGACACGTAATTTTGCCAAAGTCAAGATCGACGCCATCTTTGTATTTGCGGATAGCCGCGACTGGGCTGGTGATCAGCAGATCATTTTAGACATCGCCATGTCAAAAAATGGCCAGCTAGGGACCCGTTCCGAGACGTTTGACGAAGGCCCGCCCGTGTATTTCTCCCACAACGATATTGTCTGGTCGGCTTCTCACGAATATACACGGATCGGAATGGGCGCGCTGCGCGTGTCCGTCGAGACTGTTTTCAAGGCTGTAACGGGCAAGGAACTCAAGACCATCGCCTTCGGCAAGCCTCAGCTAGGTACATTTCAGTTTGCTACTCGATTACTGCAGCAATGGCGCAAAGAGACACACGGCATCAACTCGCCGCCTCAGACCGTCTATTTTGTCGGCGACACGCCAGAATCCGACATCCGTGGCACAAACGAGTATAACGAATCGAGTGGTAGCGAAAATCAGTGGTACTCGATCCTTGTCAAGACGGGTGTATACGAGGATGGAACTGTGCCTCGATTTGCACCAAAAAAGACGGTTGACAATGTGCTTGATGCCGTTAATTTTGGAATAAGACGAGAGTTCGAGAAAGCCCTGAAAGAATCTTCGAACGAAGAGCCAACCAATTAACCGTGTCTTTTCATGATTTAGTTATTTTTCTTCTACTACCACCATTATTTTATGTTGTCCCATGAGCTCATGTTGTTTTTTTTTTTTTTTTTTTTTTGCTCTGCATCCCCTCCAAATCGAGGAAAACGGTGTTTTTGTTTGTCCCTAAATTTGGATACACTTGAGAAGGAAAAACGGAAATGGAGATAAAGATAGAAAGGAAAGAAAAAAAAAAGTACGGAGTATATCGAGCAAAAAAAGAGAGGAAGAAAATCTTAACCAACTGGCAGGGCTTGTGTTGTTAGAATGCACTATGTATAGCCCAACGAGGCGCAGCCAACGAAATCAAAGATAATTATAGAAACCGTCACTCATCATCTAGTTCTCTTGAAGTTGTCGATTTAATTTGTATCTTATTATTTTATTTTCTATTAAGCTCTATTTAAAACTTGTTCGCAAGGATCATGAATCTGTATTAGGAAAATGGGTATAAATTAGCTGTTTGAAGTAAGCATTGGGGCGATTGGTAAGGTCCACCGCAGACCTGTACAGTTAAGGGAATGGTTGAGAGACTGTTCCTCTTCAAGGATTGACTTGACAGAAAAAAGAAAAAGAGGGAGAAAAGAGAAAAGGAAAACAGATCCAAACAAATGCTCCTCGGCGTTTAAATGAGACTCAACTGACGGGAAGGGTGAAAAGATAGACTCATGTCAGAACAAAAATAAATTAAAAAGATTGAAAGAACGCAATCAGTCAACATTGAGATACAGGGTCGTACCGAATTTGGTCGGAGTGACTTTGAGATCTTGCGGTGACTGAAGTATCTCATCCTCAGGACCCAGGATATGGAAATCGTAGGGACATGGTGCAGGCTGGTATCGTGGGATATAGGGAAACTTCGCCTGGGAGGAGCTTGGTGATAGAATATCTGGTGTGGTATCAGATAATGGAACAGGATTGTGTTGTTGTTGATTCTGTTTGTCGTTTCGATCACTAGTCTTTGGGTGGGTGTGAGGAGGGGATTGAGTCGGCGAGGCGGACGAGATAGAAAGCTCGTTTCCCATCCTATCTGCTACTTCTCCACCTCGACGCTTGACTAAAAGACTGCTGCTATTCTTGTCTTTGGAATCCCCGCGGTAGACATGTCGAGAAGCGTTGCTTGAGCCACTGCGGAAGGACAAGCTGGAAGTTGATGTGCTAGGCATGGATCTTGGGAGTGTGGGGGAATCAGTCGAATAAGAAGAGGATCGGGGGAACGAAGGTCGGGTATCCGGCCGCGAATAGTTTCGGCTCGAGGTATCAGTAGTGGTATTGGTATTATTAGTATTATTGTTATTAGAGGTAATATTTTTGTTGATCTTCGCGATTATCTCGCTTATGGTGGCATCGCCAGCTATTGGAGTAGATTGAGCAGGGCTTATTGTCGACGATCTAGGTGATCGTTCGATAATCGGGGTGCCAGTGCTGCTTGGTATCTCGCGTACTGGGCTCAGCCGCCTCGATACTGGTTCATGGAGGTGACGGTTATCAATCTGACCTGTTGGTGATGGTTCTAGGGGGCTGACTAGATGTGTGTTTGAAAATCGCGGACTAACCCTGCGGCCACGGGATGAGGCGTGAATTGAACCTCCATTGCCTGATCTATCAGCAGTGTGTACCTTTGGTGGTTGAAGCGGATATCCAAGTCCCGGTCCTGGCCCTGCTCCCTGGGAGATTGCTGCTAGTCCTGTTGTCTCCTTGACGAGCGCCAAACCGCCCTGATCAAGATATGGAGAATCGTAGTTTGGCATAGAAAAATTTTGGGGGATAGGGTCTGGTGAAGAAACTTTGAATTTGGGTGGATGTGAAGAAGGACTCCTTATCGGGGATAGCTGTTCGCTGCGTTTATTCCGATGATGGGAAGCCGCATAAAACGGATTTGAAGAAACTTCTTGACCAGGGGTGACCGAACCAAATCCTCCTGTAGAAGCAGATCCTCGTGCATAAGCGCCAGAGGGATATCCTACAGTTGAACCTAACGTTGTTCGAAGAGAACCACGTTCACTGGAACTCATGAGCTTACTTTCAAGATCACGAAGACTTCGTTGCTGCTGTAGTAAAACTAAAGGTGTTAGCCTGCTGCTGAGTCGCCGGAAGTCTCTTTCTAATCGACTAGCTGTTGTGAGTGGGCGATTTGGCCGTGATCCGACTTTTTCGCCTGCATCACCAAAGTAAGCCTTTCGTTGTTGCTTCTTTTTCGTTTGGCTTCGACTGCGCAGGTAGAAGACGAGTAAAATGACGAGGAAGGAGATGCATGCTACTCCTCCACCAACGTATATGCCGATCAACTGTTTTGGTGAGAGACCTGTTGCAGCAGAAGTCTCTTCAGATGGCTCATTCGTTGCAGATGCCGTTGTGTAAATCAAACTCCATCCAGAATCAGTGGTCACTAAAGGAACTCCTGGGATACCTACGCGGGAAGTAGACATTGGCAGCGAGGTGGTGGTCGTAGGACTCAGTGTAGAAGCCGATGTTGGACTCGATGTCGATAACAACGTCGAAATGGATTGCGATGACGACTGCATCGTCGACCGTTTGATGGAAGTAATTGTCGACATTGTGAGGTGTCCGGTGACCGTGAGCGCGGAGTGGGTGTTGGGAAGGGCACCCGACACCCCGGAACATATATTATAGACGGATAGGGTTGGGGAATCGGGACTGGGGCAGTCAGATATAACACAGCTAAGGGCGGCTTCCCCCAATGTAAAAGCCGTCTCGGACCTTCGATTGCAGAGACAATCAACATTGAGAGGGTTGGGACAGCGTCTCCAGGTATAGTCAGAAGAAATGAGGGATTCTAAGCATGGTGAGGCACAAGAGGGTACCAATTGGGAAAGTAATCTCGGATGATCGCTGCGGGAAATATGCAGTTTGATCGCCCAACCTAGAGAAGGTTGCATCAAAAGGGTGGTCGCGATTGGGAGATACCGATAGAATCGTCGCATCATTTAATTTTTTTTTTCAAACAGCCGACCAGCGTCACATGCTGTTTAAGCCATACAAAATCAGCAAAACAGATCTGGCTCGAACTATGTTGTGCCAACAATTTGAAGTATTAACCAACGATTAGGTTGTGGAGGTTGGTTGTTGTGTTTGGCGTTTTGGTTGTTGCCAGTCCCACTGAGATATAATATATGAAACGCGCAAGGCGCTGTTGTATAAACAAAAGAGGATAAAGACTGAAATCAATGAAAAGGAATTAGAGAGAGGAAATTGAGAAAATTGCCTCGATATAAAAAGGAGACAATGAAAATGGAATAAAAAGAAAAAGGTAGGGGATGAACCCCCCTCCAGTTACTTGACGCATGAAGACGGGAAAGGCCTCGATTTCATCATGGGTGCGAAGGGTAGTAGGTTAATTTGGAAAGCCATGAAGCCACTGCCTGAATATTTTACCAGGTCGTTTAGAAATTGTGTAAAAGGCACAGAAAAGTAAAAAAGAAAAAAAAAACATCCTGGGAAGAGGCTCAGCCGACAGGTTTGGGGTTGGCCTTGGGGATGCATCTGCAGGACGGATAGCACAGCGGAAGGGGGCTTAAACTAGCCATGCATGCCCAGATCTGATGTATATGCCAGAGCCGGTATCTGAAGGAAGACGACACCAATAGAACAGGCCTACAGGTTGGATAAGATCATGCGGAACGAGTTGTTCGTTGGTCGAGGTGATTGATGGAGGAAGAAGGACTGAACCAACAAGAGGATGGAGCGGATGGTGCCCATACGGAAGCAAACAGAAAACATACTTTCCATTCATTCCGTGCAAAAAAAGCCCCATGGCCTTATTACCTAGAATTTCTAACAATAAGTTCCTGCAGAAACCAGCGTAAGACGCGCCGCGCAGGTTAACTAGAGGAAGAGGAACACTTGGGCCGAAGGGGGCCAAAAGTGATCCCCATCCCGGCAGCCTGCAAACGTGCAATCCCTCGATTCTGATCACATCCCGGTTGAATGTTTTGTCCTGCTTCTTTTAGCGTATCACATCGTCGTTTGTATTGTGGGGGGGCGATGTCTACAATCGACTGGACATTGAGATCTGAATCACAGCCAATGAAGTTATGAAGAAACAAAAGTCGCATGAAGAGTTAGTTCTCTGCAAGGCTCCCTAATATGCCACCGGAAAAAAAAAGAAAGGAAGGACAATTGATAAATGACAAATGAAAAATAAAAAAAATTGTATTGTCCCCAACTTTAGAAGAATTTTTCAGAGTAACCAACATGAAACATGATAACTAGGTACTAGAGCATCGATTGGACCCTTCTCTCGGCAAGGACAAAACTCCAGTCATCCGTGATGTAGTAAGTTAATTTATTAATTAGTTTAACTACAGAATACTGGAATCAAAACTTCAGCTCTGTGACAGGTAGACCCATCTTTTATGCATGTAGTTACTTTTAATCAAACCAATTCTAAGCGGAGTAAATACGGAACACTGTCCCTGATGTACGTAATTATTTAAATCATGGAGTATGTAGGGACTAAAGAAGTAAAGAGGTCAAAACTTGGGTGCCTGGTTCGTCTTTTTCTTTTCTATTTTGTTTTATTGCGGGCGCGAGAACAGGCTGGACACGAGTCTAGAGCCGGAATTCATGTCAAAAAAGCAAAGATCTGGTACTGGGATTATAACAGAAACCAGACGGTCATTAATTAAACCCCAAGTAGGAAAAAAGAACAAAACCAAAAAAAGAAAAAAAATAAAAAAAAAGGACGAAATGACACCAAAATAAGGTCAAGACGGAGCAAGTAACGAGAATCAAATCAATCAATTGGTATCACGAAAAGATGACATAGACATTATTACAGGCATTTGAACCATTGACAAACACATAGAACCGAGAACAGATCATAGCCATGAGGATAAAAGAAACTGTATCATAAAGATGGACCCATTGTTATCCCTGAGGAAACCCTCACACGTCAATAAGAGAGCAACGTTATTGTATTAATGTCTGGTTTTTTCTCTCCCTTCCATCTGTCGTTTAGAAAGGGAAGGAAAAAATGGAGGCGGACATGTTCCAATAGGATCGTATCCGGCAGAATGTGGGAAACAAGATTAATACTTGAGAATAATGTAGCTAATTGTTCGGTATCAGTCAGTACTCGCGACTTGTGCAACATCAGGCAGGGTAAAAAATGGGAAAGACGGGAAAATACTAACAGCGCGTGGATGATACCAGGGATATAACCCAGAATTGTTAAACAGATGTTGATAAAGAGATCAGCTCCACATCCTCGCTCGAGAAAGACTCCGAGTGGAGGGAGGACGATGGCGAAGATGATCTTGCAGATATCACTGTGAAGAGAAAATAAACAAGCAGTTAGTGAAAGAGAACTAAGCGCATCCCTTCTTCTTCGCTATCTTCTTCTCTTGTCTTCAGGTCTTGTCCTTATTCGGCATTGCGAGAAGGATCGGAAGGATCGGAAGATCAGCAAAACGCGGGGATACTTACGAAGCAGTGAAGGCCATTATGAAGGTTGGAGCTGGCTAGCAGAAGCAGCGATGAGATAAATTTGGTGAGAGAAGAGTGAAAAGGTCTGGTTTGATCAGGTTGGGAAGATATGATGCGATGAGTGAAGTTGAAAGAAGAAAGGCCGAATTAGATTTGGGTTTTGGCGCTGGGGACCTTTTTGATTTAAATAATGGTTCGACGTAATAATCCTCAAAATACTGGTACGCAAGCCATACAGGGCGTTTCCCCCCCGGTTTCCCTGGCAGCAGCCTTCATCCGGCTGACTAACGGGTGTCTAGCCAATCAGGACGCTCAACTGACCGGCGCTAACACCCGATCTGGGCAGGGCTGGATACTGCAGCCTGGTCGGAGGTTCTTACCTGGAACCTGGTGTCACCGCAGAGTTACCATAAAATTACAAGTCACTTGGAAGTCTCCTGGCGAAGACCCCAGTATGTGATGTGTATTTTACATAAGCGAACGTGCAAGCAAAGACGTCATCAGGCCCAGCCACCACATATCATGAGTGCCAAGTTCGCCAAGCCCGCATCCTAGTCACCAGCCACCAGCCACATACACACCCACTGTCTTATGTAAGTCATCGTGCGTGCGCGTTTGTCCTCGTTGGGCGTGCGCGTTTGTTTCTTTGCTTTTTTGTTTTTCGTCTGGCTGTTTGTGATTGTTTCTTGCTTTGTCTGTTTGTCGCAATGCTGAGCAGGAGAAGGTCATGCTGCGATCGTTCTATCCAGGGATCCCCTCCCTTGGGCTCGCATTCATGCCGAAGCTTGCGCGATGCTGTCTGACCCTGGCAGAGCACAGGTGGCGTGCTCCAATCCCGCATCGCAACCGATTCAACCATGTTCTCGCCGACAACCCGTTTTCAGATCGACAAGGTCCCACGGTTGGAAGACTCCAATGGATGATCCTAGATTCCGTCACTCTGTTTACGCCGAATCCATCACTAACGGTAGCTGTCCATTCCGTTCTTTTATTCTTTTTTATCCAGGGTTGATACTAATCTCCCCTCCCTCCAGACTGTAGATAGTATACTCTCCAAGCTTCCTCGTTTGAACCCAAATCTCAACCCATCCACCCATTGTCCTCTCATTCTCGTCACCCCGGCTTTTGCATCATGGCTAGAGGAAGACCATCCATTCCTCCCTGGTTTGCTGCAGCACACCTTCCGTGGTACCTCATCCAATCAAATCCAACATATCAGCTCTGTTGAGGCTGTGGTGGATAGGTTACCTTTCCTCCGCCTACCGGGCTCCAAGTACGACAATCCACATTACCGGAATGGAATGGAAGGATTGGCTCTTGCCATGGTCGATCGGGGCTCAATCGGAGGAAAGCTGGTTCCAAAACGGGGAATAAAGACTATCCGAAGCGATCAGCTCGAACCAACCCTTTTCATATCCATCGAGGATCAGATAACCACCGCCGCACTAGAAATTGGTATGCCCACTGCCGATACTTTATTTGTATCTGGACGGCCTTATACCATGTTTGTCTCTCGCTGGGAATCCTCGAGACCAGCCGATCGGGATCATGATACCAATCATAATAATAATGTTCATGTGCCTAAGCTCCAGGAAAGACATGATCTTAGAGCCTGCAAGGTTAATCTGCAAACAAAACCTAATTATATACGCCCGTCGGTTCCGTTACGGCCTATGACAGAGCCGAGACAAGTTGTGGCAGGCATGGGCAATATCCTGAGGACTCTTTCTGGTCCCGACAACGCCCCCATGCCAGCTTCAACCGAGCTCGAGCAATTACTGCCAACATACATCAAGGATAATGGCCTTGAAGCCCACAGAATAGCAGTATGGGCCTTGATAACCCCGCAAGAGGTATCGGTCGAGCCCATGGACAATGTTTCCGATGCCCTCAGCCAACGTGCTCGACTTCATCGCGTGATGAGTGGAGGCGGCGGATGGGGCCAGAAACGAGGTTTACTATCGTTGGATCCTGATAGCAGATGCGACGCTCAGGAACCGACACTGAACATGGCCGGTATCCATAACCTATTTGACGCGGAAGTCATTGAAGACCACAGTACTGATGCTGTGCTGCTCAATGCCACGACTAATGTGCCGAAATTCACAGAAGGAGGCGGCATAATGCTGAGCCCCCTTCGCGAAATAGCTGTGCCAGGTGACACGGTCCAGTTCTTCATGGCTTCGCTGGATGATGACCTAGAAGACAGTCTAACTGCTCAACAAGAGCCATTTGCAGAGGCTGATTCCCAACACGAACAACAACTACAAGCATCACCCACTCGCCTGGCTTTTCGCGTTATCCCTGCTGCCGTTGACGCATCTGCTGCTTCAATTCCGGACGGCATCGACCCAGATGAAGTCATAGTGCAACCTGACCAGTTTGGAGCATGCTCAGAAAAGTTCATGACTTATATCTGGCACAAAAGACCTGAGGCAGTCATGGGACAGATACTGGACACGGCAGATGTCCCCGATGTTTCTGGCACGAAGATTGATGTTCCTGGCTCGACAGTGGTGGTGGAAATGCCGGCCGTTGAGCCCTTCCAGTGAGACTCATATATACACATAGATCTTGGTTAATTCTACACCCCATGTACACTATTGTAAATATAAACCAATCTACGATCAACCCGTCTTACCATCTACTAGTTATTTACCGTCGATTTGTGATAGCTTCCCCTAATTCGTTCATTCAGTGTGATTTTGTGATAGTTACCAGACGTGTTGGAAATGGCTGCTCACGTGACACCACCTGCTCTTTCCGTCCACCCAAACTTCAGACCTTCCAAGCTTAACAAACAACATCATCGCATAAAGAAGGAATTCGTCCTCAACTCCCAAGTCTCTCTCGCCTCTATTACTGTTAATTCTTCTTCTTCTTCTTCTCTTCTCTCCCTCTCTCTCAACTCCCCGCCTTCCAGCTTTATAGGATAATCTTGGGTTCCGCCTCTCTCACAGCCACCATGTCAGACCTCTGGTAAGTTAACGCATGTCAATTACCCGTTAATCCCCTCAAATGTTTCCTATTTCTCTCTTATAACCGGATCAAATTATTCGTCGGACTAATATGTTCTTCTTGTTTCGTTGCATAGTCCCGTGTATGCGGTTAGTTGAACCCCGTTTCACCCTCTCTTGCTTTCCCAGCCCCCGAGCAAAGCAACCTCACCCTCAAAGCCGATCCGAAGAAACACTATTAAAATCGGCTACAAATGTCGTCAAGATGGGCTTGGTTACGTTCGGAGAGTTTTGGCGCTGACATTAAATTTCATTTTTACGTTGTAGCCCTTCTTCGGTGCTATGGGTTGCACATCGGCCATCGTCTTCACCTGTTTCGGTGCTGCCTACGGAACTGCTAAGGCCGGTGTTGGTATTTGTTCTACATTGGTATTAAGACCTGATATGGTTGTTAAGAGTAAGATATATCTACACCACCTTTGTGCCGCTGCTGATCGATGCTAACACCTATCTCTTCCTCAACAGACATCGTCCCCATTGTCATGGCCGGTATTATCGGTATCTACGGATTGGTCGTATCTGTCTTGATTGCCAACGATTTAAAACAACAACTATCACTATACACCGGTTTTATCCAGCTGGGTGCTGGTCTTGCTGTCGGACTTGCCGGTTTGGCTGCTGGGTACGTTCTACTCTTGAATCCCGTCGTGCAATAAAGACGCCCCCCCACCGAAGATTTTTATACTTACCGTCTTTCTTCTATCTTGTAGTTTTGCCATCGGTATCGTTGGTGATGCCGGTGTTCGTGGAACAGCTCAACAGCCTCGACTTTTTGTTGGCATGATTTTGATTCTCATTTTCGCCGAAGTTCTTGGTGAGTGACATATCATTTCCCTTTAAATTTTATCCTCCGTATATCTTTCATTTTACTAATCTAGCTTGTTTTACCTTAGGTCTTTACGGTCTTATCGTTGCCCTTTTGATGAACTCCCGAGCCAAGCTTGAGGTTTCGTGCTAATCGTTGTCGGGGGTGTATAACGAGACATACTCGCGCGGGCAGCCACACCACAGACTAGCATGACAATAGTCCGTATGAATAGCCATGCATGAATCTGCTCAACTACCTTCCAACTTCAAACACCGGTTCGATTTTTCGCATCGTACTGCCCATCTTTGGATGAAATAAAATACCACATAATCAATTTTTTTCTGTACTCGGCATTATTTTCTATATGTATCGGTTCACGCTTGTTTTCTTTTGTGTTTTTTGTGTGTTCTATGGAACCACTTCCTGTTATATTTCGCTTTCCACTTACATTTATACTCCGTTCTTCTTGCTTTTGTGCAATTCCTGCTTGTTTCATATTATCTACTTTTGAACGGGCTGTGTGGGACATGTGTATCATACATAACAAGAGGCAATAAAGCGGGATATTGGGGGTTCCCCTCTTTTTTTGGCAGTTTGAACTGTTCCTAGTATAATATCTCTAGTCATATGGCAACAATCATAAGGTCCTAACTACTGCACTGGACTCGGAATGATGTCTCAATAGGCCGCTAGCTGGCTACAACGTAAAAGGAAGCAATAAAGGGTACCGAATTCCAAATGGTATATGTATGTATTATATAGCAATTGCGTCTTGAGATAGGGAGGGGTTTTTAGATGACAGTCGACCCAAGCACGCACACATATCTAAGAGCGGTGATAGGAGATGGTAGAAGGTAGTTGCTCGAGGAAAACATCTAACGTACTGTTCGAAAAAAAACAAAATGGTAATAACGCCCAAACATATGAGCGCAGCAAACGAAAACAAGCTACCAGAACACTACAACGAAAGGAAACGTAATGATTTATCCGCAGCCCATATGGAGCTGATATAAAACAAGAGACGCACAATCAAGTGTAGGTAGAATCCAGATTATATGCACGTTCTAAAGAACTAAACGAAAAGAGAGCCGACAGGGAGATGAGTGAATGAACTGAGTTGGACAGAATAAAATCTAATTTTTATCCAATTTCCGTCTCAAGGTTCTTGTTCTTCTTAGCAATTTCTTATGCTTGTGCTTCTTCATCTTCAGCTTCCGCTGTCTCTTCACGCTTATCGCATACATACGGGATCTGCGCTCGCGGATCCTATCCCGCTGCAGCCGTTGAATGATCATTTCTGGAAGTAAGCCTGATGGATCGGAAATTTCAACTGGCTCATCGCGGTTCTCGATTTGGATTTGCTGCTGGGAACTTGAAGGGGCCTCGATGTCCTTATTCACGCGAACGAAGGGGGAGGCATGTGCATTGAAGGATTTAGTACCATCGCTGTGGGTAGACTCGCGAATAGTAAGAACGGCTGTGTAGCTTCGCTCTCTTGGCTGAGGAGCGGTGGCTTCCAGATCTTCTGTTTCCTCCAGTGCGGCCGAAGTGGATTGGAGACGATCGGATTCTGGTGCTGCCGAATTATCCATAGGAACAGGGGGCGGTGGGGGGTTAAAGGGGCGTAATCGCTTCGCAAATTCTTGAATGGATGCTTGTAGTTCATGTATCGGCATAGCATCAAGATGTGTTACATCTGATTCGGCATTGCTGGCGGAGGCTTGGGTACCCAAGATGGCGTTCCTGAGTTCCATTTCTTCGGTTGTCGCAGTCGAAGGCCCGGATGGTCGCTGGCCTGGAAGATTTTGCTCAATTGCATTTACGGCCGAGGAGAGTGTATAGATGACATCACTCTGCCTGACGTTGGACCGTTTCTTCGAGGAGAATATGGATGAGAACGCTTTCGAGCCACTATTCGGCGGTACCGAGGTGGTTATAGACATAGGACGGTAGGTAGAGAAAAATGAAGCGACGTGAATATCTAAAATTTCGAAATAGTTAGCTTCTCATATGTTCAACGGCCAGCAGCACTGTCCCTTGGACTCGTTTCTTCCCCTCCACCCCCAGTATACTACCCCCCGCTTTCGCAGACCCGGAGACAAGGCAACCCAACCACGTGATTCTCACTGATGAGCAGAAGGAACGGAGCATATCAAGAAAAAAACTCACCATTAGGGTGTAGATGTTGCGTCGAAGGCACGCTGGGGAGCTTCAGGGAGCTGTCCTGCTTTGATTTCAGGTCGGCATCCTTCGATCGCTTTTTGTTCGATCTTCCTTCTCTCTTCTCAAGGTCCTTCTTTTGAGAGGGGCTACTGACTCCCTTGGTAGCTGTTTGAGCCGAAGCGTCGATTCCACCTTTCGAGCCATCACTAGGGGGAACAGGAGGTTTTGAAGAAGAGTACCTTCTCTGGTGGTGGGAACGGTGAGGCGCATTGACGGAGGGAACGGTCAGGAGTACTGTTCGAGGTTGTCGGGGAATTGGGAGAGGCATTGTCGGCGGCAGAGCCGCGCGACGCACAGAAGCAGCGATCATAGCCAGTATACGAGATCAGGGAGGAGGTAAAAGCTAGTTATAAGGAGGTCAGGGAAATAGAAGGAGGTGAAGGGAAAAGAGCAACGTCGTTGCGTCTTGCTGGTGAATTTGCTTTGAACCCGTCAAACCACTCTTGATTTGGTTTGAGCAAAATCCCTTCCCTTAACAGAGGAAGCCTCGCCACAGAATTATGTAAGCACCAACTAACTCTTTCTTGAGACATCATGTGAGCTGAGGCTTGGCATGAGGTCTTCTGACTGACTCACTCTCACATTAAGGAAAAGACGAAAGCAAGAAGAAGTGATTTCACTAACTTTACTAGTATTTTTTGGTCTATCGAATATTCATAATTCCGCCGATAAATCAAACTAAATACAAACGCAAGAGAAGAAAGAAAAAAAAAATAGCCCGAAAAATAACATGTAATGGGATGTTGGGATCAGAGTTCCTGACTGAACCTCTAAGCAAATGCTAATTGGTTGGTCCTCCCAAAGATATCCAATAGGAAATGAGATAGATCTGAAGAGATCATGTATTGTAAATCAAAATGTCAAATATCGGCTTTCATCGTACATGAAAATAAAAACAGAGGAAAATAGAATAGGGTGGAGGAGTATAAACGTAGGATACAGCACAAAAAAGATAAAAGATACAAAAAAAAAATAAAAGATCCGAAACCGAAAACAAGAATACCAGAAAGAAATAAAAATGCCACAATAAACAGTAGCCTGAAGGGGTGACAAGAAGGTAAAATAAACCCTAGCTTCAGGTTTTGAAAGGAGAATGAATAAGAAAAAGAAAGGAATTAACAGTCGCAAGGTATCAGACACATCTGGTCAAAAGGTAAGAAAGACCAGAAGAAATAAAAACATAAGCTTGTTTCAGGCTTTGATTGCCAGCGTGACTTCGTGATCGCTGATAAGATCAATTATCAGCCTAACAGAACCAACGATATGAACGGGATCCAAAATAGCAATACCTGGGAATGATCAAAACAAGGAAAAAAAGGGGGGTTTAGGTCCAATCAGTTGATATATATTCGAATCCGTTCAGGAGAGGACGGATTTTAGCAAAAGCACACTTTTATGAGAAATGGGGAGGCCGGGGAATTAGTATCCATAGGGGAGAACATTAATGATAGGAGTCCTTTATAAGATGAGGTTGTTGAGATTTTTCTGGATGATCATGTCCTGGACCGAATCCATCGTAGCTTTCAGGAGTGTGGTGTCTGTAGCATTTGTCTGATGAACGTAAATTTCCCGTTCAGGAACACGAGTTATTCCTCTGAAACGATCAGCGAAATATTTGACAGCTGATTCGAAATCACCATCCGGTCCGTGATAATCGGGGAAGTGTTGTGAAACGGGTGAGATTGCAAGTTTCTCTTTGAAGAGATCAATCTTGTTCAAGAACAGTATCACTGGTTTTCGCTTAAACCATTCCCCATTCACCAATGACTCGAAGAGCATCATGGCTTCGTGCATTTGGTTCTAAGACCAGTCCGTTAATATATTGAAATCTCCAAACAAGATCTTGGCATTCAATGTAGACTTACTGCTGTTTGATCCTCAACAAGGCACTGATCATAGCCAGATAGGGCAACCATAAACAGTAGACATTGGACCCCTTCAAAGCAATGGATCCACTTCTTCCGTTCTGACCGTTGGCCACCGACGTCCATCATTCGAAAGTTGATTTGGCCAAGTTCAAAGAGTGTTTCGGTGATGCCTGTGGTTCGAAGCCGTGAGTGCAGCATATCCTGGTTATTGGGAAGCCAGCCGGGGGTAAATATCCGGTCCAAGGAATTGAAGTAGCTACAATATTTTGTTAGTCTCTTGAAACGGTACAACAGAATTGAGCCAACGCACTAATGAAGGTTATCATGTAGGGCAAATTCGTGGCCGCGTGCGACTGCCTTTTGAACACCGCCGTCTTCCCACATTGACTTCACAGCTTCCCGTACTTTCGGGTCAGTAAAAGCTTCATCGGCGTCTACATCGGGTTCGGTGTCGTCAATAAATTTAGCTAGTGGCTGTATCATAATAAGATTTCAAGTTAACATAAACCACACTTTAAATGTTTGTCCTTAGTTCAAGGCGGTTCAATCTTACTTCTGTGGCTACATGTTCAAAGGGTATATTTTCGGCTTCCATTATCTCCACTAGCAGTTTAAACGCGACGATCATGTTCGAGTAGATGACGGCACGGGTTTGTACCCGTTCATCTGTAGGGAATCCACCAGCATGGATGATGCGCATTTGCTTTATGATAGTCGATTTTCCAGATTCACCAGCACCTATAATTTTTCTTAGCCCAGAACTCACCAAGGAAGACATGCCATGCTAGTGGTAATATCATGACATACCTAGTAGAAGTATTTTGACCGTCCGATCGTATGTCCTTTTGTCAACTCGAATGACTTTCTCTATGGCGGCATTCTTCCTCATCTGCTCCTTCATCTCCGGGTCGATATCTTTGGAACTTGTGCAACCCATCGTGTATGGTGTGTTTGCTCTTCAGCCTAAGTGCAGACGATGTTAGTTGTTTAATAAGGAAGTGAGTAGGTAGCGTGATGTCGGAAGTATGGCGGTAAAGAGAAGATCTCGAGTTTCGGATGAATCCACTTCTAGTCCCTGAGGTGGGGAGACGGTATGTGTATGTATACAACGTGGGGTGGAATTGCTAGACTTACACACTATAGAGCAACCTGTCTGTCTTCAGGAGTATCAAAGTCAGCCATATTCTGGAGAGATAAATAATGGATCTATTGAGAGATTCACAAATTTTTGGGTCTTGGTAGGTGTGGGTGAGCATAGACTAACCTGGGAATGAGATTTCGAGATTCGGTCCCCGTCGGTGTCCGCGAAGCAGGCGGAAAATATGGATTCAAATACCGACAGTCGTCCTTCAGGGTAACCTTATTCCAACGAGTATTGCTAGGATGAGAAGGATCGGTAATCTTTGTTTTTGGGAGGGAGAGGGGGTAAGTATGGTTGTGAAAGAAAGGCGTTTGTTGACGAGTGAGCGTGACGGGGAGGAGAACGGATCGTATATCGAATAGTTATCGAATATCAAATGATGTGCTCTGCAGTCGTATGATATGATTATGATTCTGAAGGTTGAAGAAGGGAATTGGCGCGATTGGAAGAATGGATCAGATAACTAGTATCAGGGACGAAAACGAGCGCGAGAGATGCTAGGGCGTTGAAAAACGGATGAAGAGGTTTGACAGCAATGTCGAGAGAGAGAAAGTCAAGAATTAAGAGAAGGAGGAAGGTTCCCAGGGTGGTGTTTCTTCTTCACCCTTGAACCCGAATCCTGTATTTTGTGTGGTCATTCAGGGATCCGGACCCGTGAACAAAATATATAGTTGCGAGAAGGGCGAAGAATAAGCCTTGGTTTTCTTTTTTTTTTTGCTGCCCCCCCTTCAAGGTTTTTCCAAGTGTGCCCGGGTAGATGGGCCCCAGTATGCAAACCCAGCAAGGCCTAGGACAGCACCAACAAGCTCCGAAATTGAGGATTGGCGGAGCAGGTTATAATAGACATATGTATGTACGGAGTATGTGTATGGGGGTGTATGGAGATGTATGTATGGAGTACGGAGTATGGAGTATAGGATTTCCAAGCTGCAGGAGCAAGATTTGGATTGGATTGGAGGAGCGCACTATACAGAAGGGAAGAGACGAGGGGTTCAGAGCAACAGCAGACAAAGAGCTGAAAGGAGAGTCAGAGTTCCGAGGGAAAAAGAGGAAGGTAATACTCCGTAGAAGGTTCATCAACATGAAGATGGAGTCGAATGGAGAAAAAGCACCAGGAAACCAAAGGAGGGAGGAGTGGATATCGACAATACTGCCTGAGTCCCGTACCGGTACCGTTTAGAAACCTCAACCCAATATAGCTTTGATGGCGTTGTCTAATAATCGGAAAACAAGATGTATTGTTGTACTGTTGTATTGCCTCTGTAACTGGTATTTCTTGTTTTTGTCGGTCTTTTTCACTTCCTCCGTGGACAAGCAAGGTACTTAAATTACGCGTCACATCGCATGGCATCAGCTCTCAGCCAATCAATTACGAGGGGTGTGAGTATGTACCCTGTATTTCAGATGACAGTACGGCGTACGGGGTACAGCCTACAGCGGAAAATGTTTTTTAATTGGCCGGCCCAAGGAAAAACGTGGTCCGGCGAAACTTTTAGATACCTTCAGGTGTGCGACTTTAGAGTGTGCTCTGGCTCAAACCCCACTTCCTACGATGTACTTCTCGTTAGCCCATGAATAATAAGCCTGCGGCCCGCCAGACTTGGAAAACCCTTGGGTCATTTGCCGGTTTCGTACCAAAACATAAACACCCAGAAATAGATTACACTGGAATACGAACTACAAAATAAAAGCAACAGCAAGAAAAAAAGCAAGAAAAGCCCGAGATATGAGTTAGTTTACTTAGTTGAAAAGATAAGCTAAACGGTATCCTGTTCCCTCAACCTTGAAGTCTTGAGTCGAGTGGTGTTGCCGTGGTCCCTGGCTCCCGGAATGCACTCCCCGGTCACCACTTTTAGAACTCAAATACGATGTTTATCTTCCTGACGGAGACTGTGCTCCATAACTTAACTTAACCAACTCATCCAGTGAAGGATTAACCTGTCCGCTCGCCTGTTCTGTTGGTTTGTGGCGCTCCATGTGTGTGTTCAGTTAATTGCTTTTTGATACTAACCAGATTTGTTCGTTCAAAAAGTTGCCTACGTCTTCACTTCACCTCTTGCTCGAGGACATGGAGTGACTCCCTCGAAAACCACCATCCCATTGGGCTGCAATCGACCAGGGCCTGCAGCATACCCTTGTCCAGACCAAGACCATACAGAATTTTACGAAAGGCCCTTGAAAAAGGTTTTCTTGCCGTATTCTTGAGAGCTCGATATCGGTGGTAATAATATGGAGCAGCATTCCCCCCCTCCTGTCGTCTGCATCCCTTGGTTGGCGGCGTGTACAAGGTCGGCAGGCTTTCTATTCGGGGGTGGATGTGTGGACGCAATACTCCATTTCTCCTCACAAGAGATAATTGACTAGGGAGCACACAGATGCAATGTGCAAATCAGCTGAATGGCTAAGATAGTTAATGATCGCCAGGCTGATGAACGGATTCTAGATTGAGAACGGAGTATCAGTAGTATATGATCAGCTCTGTCCCCCAGATGAGCGCACTAATATTTACTCCGTACGGAGTACACATTAAGCAAAACATGCAGGGCATACATACGGAGCTTGGAGAAAGACTTGGGGCCAGATGATAAAAAAAGCAAACCTTTGTGATGTTCCATTCTTTCCCCCTTTTTTTTAACCTTTTTTGCGTAAGATGCAGCCAAGTCTCTTAGGCCTTGCTCATGCTCTGAGGATCTCTTAAAAATTATACCGTATGGAACATCAAATGCAGCTTAAAATATTTTTTTGTAGCCCGTGCGAAGGGGGTTAAAATCATGTTGATCGTATCTCAATAATTTGTTCTTGTGTCTCTCGATGCATGGTGTACGATGGAACGCACAATGGGGATATGATTAGTCGAATAACGAGGTTTCCAGGATCATGTTTGAACGTGGATGACAGCGAAAAGAAAAAAAAAACACATGTCACACCAGGATATAAAGTGATGATATATTAAATTCTCCTCTGTGAAACATTCTCTGACTGGTCTCTGGGTTTAATTATCCGGTATCTAACTATCTTCAAGCCATCGTGCAAAACTCGAGGACAGACGTTATTTGTATCGTGACATCGACCCAGATTCTCCGCATATGAACTGGACACCCTCGCAATAATCCTTCCCTACCCATCAACGCGACATTCCCAGCAAACACACTTCATACGGAGTAACCCCCCGTATGTGTTGATTGCTGTTAATATTAAAAACATTTTTAATACGTAACTAACGACTCCCTTGTGTGACACCTCACATATCACGTACTGAGACTGTGATATCTTTGCCCTCTGATCTAAAACGACAGGGTTGTTTATCTTCAAACACTCAGTGGGGACCCTGTAACAGTCGCATCGAATCGCCATCCCAGCCTAGAGGACTTGGGAATCAACCAGGGGAAGAATTTTTCTGCTCAGGAGTATTAATATTATTATATCGGTTGTGAAGAGTTTAATATTATTCTGCACAGTACTACTAGATATATATAATAACTATACTCCGTATACATTTCAATATATATCCAGCTCGATCTATTCGAATCGATTAAGTGCTAAACATTCTTCCTCTGTGTATATATCATGCTGCAGATCAGAACAGGTGGCGGGAAACGAAACGAGAAACTTTTCCGTCATGTTCATGCATGATGATGACTAGACCAACTGACAACGTGCATGCTTGTACTCCGTACTCCCTCTAGTACAGTCCGTTCATTGTGTTTAGATACAGATCCCTAGTCACATCCTACGAGGATGTAATGATAACCTTGGATGTTAGTTTAACTAGTTAGCATATTTAAATACAAGTACTCTGGACGTAGTATCTATGTTGACGGACGGATAGGGGTGCATCCACGGCTACTCCATATCCAACGAAGCTTTTTATCCTTGAGGAATTCAAAGCCATTCATCCAACGTTGACTCTCCTCAGGGTGATGCAGTGTTTGCCGAGTTAGGGAGTTGTAAGCTCCCATCAACACGGAAGAAGACATGGATACATACGAGCAAATGCTTACTCGCACCATGGTGAGACATACATTGTACCTGATATCTCGAGGCTTAATTGGACCTTTCGAGTCTGACAACATTCCTTAAACCAATAAAAAAAAATGAACCCCAGGAACCATATGTTGGGCATGTTTGGCTCGGCAGTTCGCGATGCAGTGCTCCAAAAAAAATGCTGATGATACGTGGAGCCCATTAACTTACGGGTGTTGCCTGTGCATCATTCCACTACTGATACGAGGTGCTGCATCAACACGACGAGTTCCCGAAGGCGATTGTTGCTAAGTTAAGCACGCAGAGCAGACGAGTGAGCTTCAGATTGATGCACAGGACAGGAATTGGCAGGATGTGAAAATTAATCTGAGTTTCGGATCTTGCAACCTTGTGTAGCAAACTGGACGTTGGATTCGTTTGTTTCTCTAGCAAAAACCGCGAAGCAAGAGTTGAAAATTTTTGGGTTTGGTTATTCCAAGCATCCTTAGTTCACTTAGGTTAACTAACTACCTAAATAGTTAACTATTTAGGTAGTTAGTTAGCCGATTCGCTATCACTAACTAACTAGTTGTGAGCTAGCCAACCTTTGTCTCTGTTCATGGTTTCGGAGTGCTTCTTCCGAAAACTTACCCAGTACCAAAACCAACCAATTGCAATCCAAACACGAAGATATTCTTCATTCTCCAAGTGGGCCACAGCAAACGAAAAGGAAAATAGCTGGTCTTATCTGTATAGCATTTGCAGGCATCATGCCTGTCTGGGTGGAATAACGCGACTTCAACGTGAGGTTTCACCTTCCAACGCAAGATGCTCACCAACAACTACGGAGTAAAATTATCCCCCTGATGAAAGCTTAGCCGGCTCAATCGAATGGACCCAATAATTATCCTATTAGTCTGGTCCACGGCGCGCCTGTAGTTCTTACAGGACCACTCATGTCCGTGATATGCAAATCATTACTCACAGATCCGAACACTTAGTTAACTAATTAAGGCGCCATCGGGCATCTCCGCTAGCCTCGTCTGATCCTTCAGACATTCAACACTCTGAAGAATCCTGCTCACCCCCTTTTTTCGAAAACATTATTCATAATTATCTACATATAGAATTACAGGGCCGTACCAAAACCAACCCGCTGGTGGTGGATCAAACAATTCTCAAAACACATTGGTTGGTGGCACAGTGACCCTATCTCCAATGGGGAAGATGAAATTAGACACCCCATCAAGTGCACTATCCTCGACTCAGATAACGGCTTTTTCCCCCTTTTCGCTCTTGATATCCGAGGCTTTTTATGGTTCTTTCAAACCAGAACTCAGTTCCAGTGTGTCGATTTAATATTGGCCCTTTGATGGAGAAAATATCTGAAGAATATTTCTATTCCCTTAATTTACTTTCAAACCTTGGAAAGGGGTATTGAGTTAGGACAATAACCACCTTTGAGACACCTTCAAACAGCCCATTAATTTTCCTGAACCACGGCAATTTAAAGCACGTACAGAACTTCTGCTCCCACCATCCGGTTCTGGCGATGAGATTTGCCTGCATGTGAAGAGCTTCATGACGACAAACATACCCACACGAAACCACAAAGCCAATTCTGCTGACTTGTCTCGAAACCTAGCCACTTTTGGTGCTATTGAATCTCATACATAGCATAGCCACTTGGAATCAAAGATCCATTGAAACCAATATTCATGATTGCATACGGTATCCATCACAAGAAGATCGAGAGGCCGAGAAAATAAAAAAAAAAACAGTTGTTTTTGTGGTTAGATTTCTATATGCTTCAACTCCAGTATTTAGACTCATCTGAGTACCTAAAATCTAGCCATGATCTGCTCCGA
Organism: Myotisia sp. PD_48; assembly: GCA_032988175.1. Taxonomy (NCBI): domain Eukaryota; kingdom Fungi; phylum Ascomycota; class Eurotiomycetes; order Onygenales; genus Myotisia; species Myotisia sp. PD_48. The sequence goes on from JANTQB010000022.1 coordinate 29,043, forward strand.
GCACCCACATAAGACGTAAATGCTCCATTGCCCGAACCAGGAGCAGCTCCTGATGCGTACCCTGTGGTGGCAATACCTCGAACGTCATAACTCCTAGCTTCGAATGATATAAAGTGTTGATGGTGACCCTACTCAACAGAAATCCCCAACTTCCCATTCGACTACCAATTCAATTATTTGTGATATCAGTCAAGACTACATACATACCTTCCAACCTAGAAGCAAAATTTACACCATCTTCAATATGTCAGGCACGGATCGTACATACCACTTCGAAGATACTCGAAGGGACGAAGTTCAAGGAGGCCAAACAAGGGTATGGACAACTTCTCTATTCTGCTTTTTACCATGTTGTCAAAGAAGTCATGGATACTAAACCGGTCTTTTTCAATAGTCGACACGAGAAACTAAAACAGCCAACCCTTCAAATGTTGAGAATGCTAGATCGAACCTACCTATGCCTAGTGAACCACCCGTTGCATCCGATTTCAACTCTGCAGATCAGCGTACCACTGGAGGCATGGGATCTGGTCGTTTTTCAGGACCCGCCGGAGCGGGAGCCGAAGCTAGTGCTTTCCGTGAACCTACAGCAGCAGGAAGCAGTGCAAGAGAGGATGCTAGAGAGACCAGGAGACATACCGCCCCTAATGACGATGTGGGCAGATATGCCCAGGAGAGAAGTAACAGATAATTGGCAAAAATAATGCTAGAGCCAGATAATTAAGGCTATCTCTTGACAGGAAACGGAGCCACGCTTGCATATAGTTAGTAGTTATGTTTTAAAATTGATCGTCTATTTGTATACGTTTTCCGGTCCTTGATATTGAACGAGGTATGAGATTGTGAAATAGTGTTAAAAGTTGAGACTTGCAGTATTCTATTTCGGTGTACTAATATTAAGTGATATTACTTGCACCTTTTACTGAGAGATCGTCGTTGCCTTGCAAGTTTTCCCTGGCGGCGTGTGAGTTGATGGCGCAGATGACATCATAGGGGCGGGTAGTAGTTGCTAGTTATGAGATCACCGTCAACATCAACGCTGGACATGCAGATATATAACAAGAGCGTGAAGTCAGAGAGAGTAATCGAGCAGTTTCAGCTTGATTCAGAGGGGAAAATAATTACCAAAAAGCATACCCATATAATATAATCCGACACGGTGTCAAGTAAATTTTATTCATCACGATGACGAGCCACAAGCAACCTTCAACTGGAACAAAAGTAAGATACTTAGTCGCTTTTCGGCTTCATCCTTCAATTGACCGGAACGTTGTCGCCATGTTTAAAAGTCTCCGGTGGTTAACAAGCCTTCCGCCCGCAATTAGGTAACCTCTGATCCATCTCGATTAGCCCAGCCCGTGAAAGAAGGCGCCGGAGCCGTTGCTGCAGACTCTCTGGCTGCGGAATCGGTACGAGATGGTGGAATATTTTCCGAGAACAGAGATAGCCAGCCGCTGGGCGTCAAGGGCGGTAATTCCACACTAGCCACCACAGATACATCGGCCGCGAGGATGGTGCCACCGACATTAGACGCCGAAGCTCGGAGAGCAGAGGCTGAATGGGGTAGTGAACGGCTTCCGAAGCTGAACCATCTCAGTGGAAATGAACCAACCGGGACAACCGCACACTCAAATGTCGAAGGGCGGTCAAATACAAATAAATCCGCAGATCCTAATCCAGCAGCCAGCACTGGAACAGGTGTCTCCAAGCCGAAAGGGAAGAATCTTACAGAGGGTGGGTTTGATGATGACCCTGCAAATAATGCCAGCTTTACGTCTGAAATTGGATCAAAAGATGATCCCAGCCGACAAGCTGAGAAACGGATGGACAGCAAGCCACCGAGGAATATGGAAGAGTATGTTGATGCCGTGCACCAGGCGGCGTATATGCCTGTTGGATCTCATAGAAAGGAGGGCCAGCCATACGAAGCACTAGGCTCAGAAAAAGAGGCTTGACTAAATTAGGATTGTGAATTGATTGTACTTTAGGGTGTATTTTCTGCGAGTGTGTCGTTTATTTCGCAAATGAAATGTTGAAATGCATGATGGTCTGGCGGGAGGATACAGCATCTATTTCATTATATATCAGTATCTGGAGTGAAAAATGTGAATCTTAAGATCTGTTGGAGGCATGATGTCCTGGAACATGGTAGTAAACCAACCAGTGAAGAGATAAAAAGAAAAAGAAAAAATTGTATTCCGTCCTTCTGATACACCATAATCACAGACGCCAAAACGAAGAAAATCAAGCCGATCTGACAACTATCCCAAGCAAACGTTTAGAAAAGTATTTTTGCGCGAGAAACAAAAAACAAAGATGCCGAGCAGATATCACACCTGCCAAAAGAAATAATTGGAAAGCAAAAGAAAAGGAATAGGAAAGGTACTTCTTCAACCACACATGATGAATAATATCGACAGTAAATTGTTTTCATATTTTGACTTTCTTTCCTTCTTTCTGGACGACCTTGAGCAATTCATCGTATACCTCGGAGAAATCCTCTTTTTTGTCTCCATCAGCGCCTTTCTTTTTGCTCCCAGAGTTTGGTAGAACCATGACAACACTGGTAGGCCTTTTCGTTGAGCCTGCATTTCCAAGTTCAGCTCTGGAGGTCACGTAGATATATGGGATGCCCTTGTCTTCGCATAGGACCGGGATATGCGATATGACGTCCATGGGCGAGATATCGGCCGCAAGAACAACAATAGCAGAGGGGGTTTTGCCGGAGTTTGCGGCCGGAGCTGGGGATTTTCGGACAGCTTTGACGACTTCTTTGACTCCACGTTTTAAACACTTGCTTCCAGCGGCTGTTTTATAGAAGTGGTTGTAAGTAAAAGGAAAAGAAAGAAATAACTGAGAATATTGAAGGGACCATTACCTTTCTTCACACTCTTCAAGACCTTTTTGGCAACCTTTTCCTCGGCCAGAGGGTTTGCGAATGGCACAAGAGCTCCAATGGGAGTTCCAGTCTCAGAGACAGCAACGGCCACAACTTCAGTATCCGTTACCATCGGCGTGGGTTCACTCAGACCCAGTCCTTCTAATGTTTTGGTGGCCAAGTCCTTCTCGATGGCATTTTCAAGGGCTTCTGAGCTCTTCTTTTCCTTTTTGGTTTTTTTGTGCACTCCGTCAGATTCTGATCGTCGCTTCTCCTTCTTGTCCTTCTTCTCCTTCTTCTCGCTTCGGTCTTTGGCCATTGTGAGGTGTGTTGGGGGAGGTACTATTCGAATTGAATTGGGTCTAATATCAATAATTAATTAATTGATATTGGAGTTGATTGAAGTTCCGGTCCCTTGAATTTTTCGATGGTTTCGACGCTTTTTTTTTCTTTTCGTTTTAGGCAATTTTTGCAGCTCACTAAGCCTGTGCTGCGCTAAACCCGATTGGGCGACCATACCATCCCTGTTCGAAACTTGCGTTTTCCATTCCAAGAGGACGTACGGAGTTGTTCTTCTCTTCTTTAATCTTTAACGAGTGGAACTACTAATAGAAAAAAAAGACAACTGGAATTTAACCTGGCGAGGGTACCGTAGCATACGATACATTATTAATTATTGTTCTAACTACATCCTATTTAACTTCTTAACAGTCAACAGGCCTATTAACTATCTGAATCCATGGCCTCGAGAGCTCCCTTCCCACGTGCATCGCACCTTCGATTGTATGGTTAGCTTTCTCCAGAAGCCGATGTCGAGCTTGCTTTCGGAAAACGTAAGATACAACCAGTTCACTCTCTACCCGTCTCGATGAGACGGAATAGTATGGAGTTCCGTATCCTGCAACGGAGATCCTTCATAGGAAAAATTGGTTGATATTTATTCATCCGATTTGTTTGGTGTCCTTCAAACAGCATCTTGAAGCTGAAGCTGTGATATGTCCCCTGTTGTTGTTGGCCTGTATCTCCGAGATCTCAACTCATACTTCCTCCGGCTTCCCCCATATGGATATCCGACAGCTACGGCCACGGAGCAAGAGTAGTACTCTGGCTCCGCGTATAGAGAGTCATATACAGCTCGTAAACTAAAAGAGTTGGCTGTCTCTCACAGATTCGGCTCCCTGAAGGGATATTAAACCCGTCGTTAACTTGAGCTGAATCTCGAGAACATCTTCCCCATCTCCGTTTTTCGTCTGAGGCTTTTCAGGGTCCTAGAAGCCTATTAGTCAGACGTCACAGCGTGGTATTGGACGTGTAATTTCATCGATTCCCGCCTTGCCCCACCATTCTTTTGCGTAGCGTAACGGTACGAGGGCAGTATGAGGTTACGTTGGATAATACCTACCAAACCCCCACCTTCCCGCGCTCTCTCTAGCTTTTTTTCTCTCTCATTCTTTCACCTTTTTCCGGCCTTTGCTCTTCTTATATCTTATTCCTCCTTCTTCCTTCGTTCATCCACGCCCGTCGTGTCTATATATCTATCAGTGCTGATCCCTCCTGAGTTTCTGTCTCTGAAACCCCCTCAATCCGTCGTCATCCACCATCCCGAGGACATCACGAACAATTAACTTTCTAACTTCGTTCACTATGGGATACTCAGAAGTCGACCAATTGGCCATCAACACCATCAGGGTGCTTGCTGTAAGTGCATTTACTCCACCATGCTTGATTGCCCGTTGCGAATCACCATCTTGACTCCCCGTTACTCATTTCCCACCTCCCAGTTCCCTACCATGAAGGACTGGGAATGGTGCAATCATCACTTCAAAATATCTTCAAACTTTTCACATTAAGCTAACAATTGGACTTCAAATCATAGGTTGATGCAACCTCCAAGGCTAACTCCGGCCACCCAGGTGCCCCCATGGGACTGGCTCCCACTGCACATGTTCTCTTCAACAAGTTTATGTCGTTCAACCCCAAGAACCCCAACTGGGTGAACAGGGACCGATTCGTTCTTTCGTACGTTCTTACATATCTTTATTTACTAAACCCGAGCTCTATTTGCTGATTTCATTGACCATCTGGCAGGAACGGACATGGCTGCATGCTTCAATATGCTCTCCTACATTTGTTCGGATATGAGGTCTCCATGCAAGATATAAAGGATTTCAGAGTACGCTTGTTCGCTCCCTCTCAGGACATCCTAACTTCCTATTTGTTAACATGCTCTTGCAGAAACTTGATAGTATCACCCCTGGTCATCCTGAAGCCCATGATACCCCCGGAATTGAGGTTACGACCGGCCCACTCGGCCAAGGTTTCGCCAACGCTGTTGGTTTGGCCGTCGCCCAAGCTCATACCGGCGCAGTCTTCAACAAGCCCGGATATGACCTCCTCAATAACTACACATACTGCATCTTTGGCGATGGGTGCGCTATGGAGGGTATTGCCAGTGAAGCTGCTAGCGCTGCTGGCCATCTTCAATTGGGCAACCTTATCTGTTTGTATGACGACAACCATATCTCAATTGGTACGTGAACTGTGTATTAAATTCAAAATCGCTTTATACATAACTAACACCCATGTCTAGATGGTGATATCAAGATTGCATTCACTGAAGACGTTCTCAAGCGATTCGAAGCCTACGGATGGCACACACAATGGGTGAAGGATGGTGATCATGACTTGGCTGGTATCGAGGCTGCTATTCAAAAGGCTAAGGAGGTCAAGGATAAGCCTTCAGTTATTAAGGTTACAACTACAATTGGCTTTGGCTCCAAGTTGCAAGGAACTGGAGGTGTCCATGGAAACCCATTGAAGCTTGACGATGCTCAAAACGTCAAGAAAGCCTTCGGTTTCGACCCCGAGCAGAGTTTCGTTGTCCCACAGCAAGTCTATGACCAGTATGGCGCAGTTTCTGCTCAAGGTGCCGCTAAGGAGTTGGAATGGAACCAGCTCTTTGCCAAGTATAAGTCAGAGTATCCAAAGGAACATGCTGATCTTTCTCGTCGTCTTACCGGACTCCTTCCAGAAGGATGGGAGAAGAACCTGCCAACATATACACCAGCTGACCCAGCTGTTGCCTCACGCAAGCTATCCGAGACCGTTCTCGAGAAGATCTTCGATGCTGTCCCAGAGCTGCTCTCTGGATCTGCTGATTTGACTGGATCCAACAACACTCGATGGAAGACTGCTGTCGACTTCCAACCACCAAGCCTTAATATCGGTGATTGGTCTGGACGTTACATCCGCTATGGTGTTCGCGAGCACGGTATGGCTGCTATGATGAATGGTATTGCCGCTTACGGCACTTTGATCCCAGCTGGTGGAACCTTCTTGAACTTTGTTTCTTACGCTGCCGGAGCCGTTCGTCTCTCTGCTCTATCCCAAGTTCGCGTTATCTATGTTGCAACACACGATTCTATTGGTCTGGGTGAAGACGGCCCTACTCACCAGCCTATCGAGACTCTCGCTCATTTCCGTGCTCTCCCCAATATTATGGTCTGGCGCCCAGCAGACGGCAACGAAACAAGCGCTGCATACTATTCCGCCCTTACTTCCAAGAACACCCCCAGTATCCTTGCATTGACTCGCCAGAATCTGCCACAATTGGAAGGCTCAACTGTCCAAAGAGCTCTTAAGGGAGGATATGTTGCCCTCGAAGCTGAGAATGCTAATGTCACCATTGTCAGCACAGGCTCTGAAGTTAGCATCTGCATTGACGCTGCTAAGTACTTGAAGGACAACCACAACATTACAGCCCGTATTGTCTCCATTCCATGCTTCGAGATTTTCGATGTACAGGACAAAGAATACAGACTCAGCGTTATCCCAGATGGTATTCCATCTCTTAGCGTAGAGGCCATGTCCACAATGGGCTGGGAGAGGTATTCGCATGAACAATTCGGTCTTAACCGATTCGGAGCATCCGGCCCATATAAGGATGTCTACAAGGTTCGTTCAGTTATTCAATATTACTTAGATTTCACTTACACCATTGACTAACCTATTTTCCCCGTCTAGAAATTCGAGTTCACTCCTGAAGGCATTAGCAAGCGTGCTGTTGCTACCATCGACTTCTACAAGGGTCACAATGTCCGCTCTCCAATCAACCGTGCCTTCCAGCAGATTCTCTAGGTGTCTAGACACAGGGTCTTTCGGTTTATCTTATTTCCAATTTCTATTAGTTAATCTCTTAATTTTTTTTTGTTAAATTCAATAGCGGGTTGTGTCATGCGTCCCTTTACCCGTCTGTTATGTTAGAAGATGGCTATACACAAGCACCATGCGCACAAATACTATATGAAACGAATGATGTACCCCAAGAACACAGGCAAAAAGCTTAATACTTAAATTGAAGATCAATCTTTATCATCCAATAAATCATATATCATCATGCTCCGTACATGAATCCACCGAACCCTAACGTCTCTCTCGTCACACCGAGTTGAGCCTCAATAGAGCGCAAGTGTGATCGACTTGGGTAGATGCATTGTTCTATTCTTATAACTATACCCTGTCCCGTGGTTCGGCTGGGATTGCTGTCTTTGCATATACGTATGCATCATGTATGAGCTGGATGCCTCGAAGCCTTGTGTAATGTCTTGTGCGGACAAGGGCTAGGAGGGGAGGGGGCTTTGGAAAATCAAGTCCAGAATAGTTATATAAAGAGGCTCAAAAGAAAAAGTTAAACGCATCCATTCGTCCAATAATTTGGCTTCACTGACATTTTCATTTTGGAGCTAAAACAACACTGTATTACGGAGTTACGGAGTAGTTGGAGGCTGAGTCGACTTTTTTTAGTTTAGTTACCTTATCAGGGCATCGCATCACCTTCCATCCTGTCGCTCCCGTGCCGCGAAAAAAGAACTGGGATCTTCGAGTACACTGATTTAAGCCTATTAAGAACAAAGTAATACGATAAATGGTGGCTATACCTAAGCCCTTTTACATACGGAGTAGATAGGTATTTCACGTATTTTTCAATTAGTTACTGCAGCATCACTCAAACCCCGAGACTCGTATTCTAGCTAGGATGGGGATGGTTATGCTTCCAAGGCCCCTTTTCTTGTTGTATCAGCCTCTTCTTTTTTTGTTTTTTTTTATCTGAGCCTCTATTCAAGGGCTTTGCGAGCGAAGCTGGGAAGAACAAAGCTTGCTCTGTGAATATCCTGGTTGTAGTATCGGCACAATTTGTCTTCTTCTTCTCGCGACCAGCTACGGACTGGCTCTCGGATGTTGCGAGTACCGTCCTTGCAGGCGATGAGGAAGCCAATTTGGCCAGATGGATATGTGGGGATGGTGGTGTATGCATATTCGACGGCGGGGAAAACTTCGCGCATGCGTGTCTTGAGCTCAGTAATCAGAGACATGTGAAGCCATTGGTTTTCAGCTAAATGTTGGGAGGGTAAGGTAGATCAGGTTAGCCATAAGGTCTTTTTTCACACAAATTTATATACTGTACTGTATGCATTGATGACTCGGGAAAGAAGACTCGGGGAAAGATGATTCGGGTTGGGTATTAACCTGATATATATGTTAGGAGACGGCCTCAGAAATTGAGGTTAGAGGGAAAGAAAATGATGGCGGATAGGTGGTAAAACTAGACACAATGGGGAAAAAAGGAGGTAAGGGGTAATGAAAGAGGAAAGAAAAGGGAGGGTACGAACAACCTTGAGTACTAATTACACCTCCTTCGCGAAGAGCGCCAAATAGAAGTTCAAAGTATGGTTTCTGGAACAATACTTCGGCGGGACCATCTGGGTCAGAGCTATCGGTGATAATGACGTCAAATTCGTTCTTCTTTTCTTCGAGGAATTTGAAACCATCGCCGATGTGTACGGTGACATTGGGGTGTTGGAACCCAACGCTCATGCCGGGAAGGTATTTCTTGGAAACCTTGATGACGGTCTGATTTATTTGCTAGGATTAGCTTTGTTGTCCAAAATTATGGAATTCAATAAAAATAGATAGAGCATAGCACCAACCTCATCGATGTCACAGAGAATAGCTTCCTCGACAGATTCGTGCTTGACGACTTCTCGCAGAACGCCACCATCACCGCCACCAATGACAAGGACTTTCTTTGGGTTGGGGTGAGAGTTCATAGCCAAATGAGTAATCATCTCCTGGTACCTAGAGAGGTAGAAAAGTAGAGGGGTAGAGGGTTAGAGGAGAAGAAGATATTTTTTTGGCGGGGTAATAATCGGGGTGGACATACGAGAACTCATCACGCTCGGTGCATTGAATGACATTGTCTAGCACCAAGACAGTGCCATGATCAGTGCTTTCGAAAACAAGAACATCCTGATACTTGGACTTCTCGTGGTGAAGGATCTGGTTAACACGGAGGTTCATGGCCTGGCCAGGCCACATCTCAGAAATTTCGGAGAACCAGCCATCTGCAGTAGCCACAAAATGAAATGAGAGTCAGGACTGAGAAATTGAAAGAGGGGGGTGGGCTCGAGGGAGCTCAAGTATAGCTAGTATTTAGCATTGTTGTTGGCGCCGTACCTTTGATGGTGGGGTGGGTGATTTCGCTCATGTTTGCTGGAGTAGATCTGCGTGGACAATTCAAGTTCAAGGCGGCCTTGTGGCTGAACTTGCGAAGGGAACGGAGGATTGAACGAGAGGAAATCGTTGAGAGAGAGAAAGAAGATGAGAAGGAGAAGAAGAGAAGAAGAGAGTAAGAGAATTAGAAGCAGGAAATAAAGAAGACAAAGTGACGACGCAACCCAAAAGGGAAAGTTTAGGGAAGCATTTTTTTTTCTGCTTCTTTTCTTAAACGGGAACCCCGCTGTGGGGCCAGTCCCGGGTGTTGATTGGCCAATCGCTCCGTCGTTTCTTGCCTTCCCATTGGTTGATATTAGTAAAGAGGGGTACTTTCACGTGATTAAATAGTGATATATAATCACGTGACTCTATTGGTTTGGCTGCGATTTATAGCTAGGTTAGTTCGCTAATACTAGGGAATAAGAATAACATCTATTAAACTGAAAGAGAGTGAAACGAAAGAGTTGAACATCAACATCAACCGACCTCCGTTCGTTTGGCAATGCAATGCAGGTGAAGACAGGGAATACTGGTGCTCAGGCCCTCGGAACGGGCGGAGTTTTAAGAACAAGTGTACACGGGGTGCGGAGTGACTTGGAAAACATATAGTTAGTTACATGTATGGAAACACTCATCCCTTGCCTGACTTCCCTGTAACCATAACCTTTGTTCGTAGGTAGCTGGTTGCCATCTCGCAGCCTTCTTGATGTTATACGCCGAACACTTTAACTGTCGGAGCCTTGCGCAAATGTAGGACAAAAATGCCGATCGGGGTTTGCCCACCGCTAAAGCCTTCTCACCGTTATTCTGTTTACTGATCGGCTGAGGTTATCCAACTATTGCAACTACCAACTAACTAACTCGACGAAAAGGAAGCGACAGTAATGTGGTTTGTTGGTTAGTGGATCCTCAAGCATAAGTTACAGGACAAGATATAATCTGACAGCTATATCCATCATACTATCAAATCTCAATCGACAACTATTGAAGACAAAAGGTAAAAATCAGATCAGGCACGCCACCGATCAAATCTTGCAATCAATGATTTTCATCGTGCCTGGTCGTTCCTGTTATCTAATATACATCCATCGCTGTTAATATTGTTGATATGTACGCCAGCTGTCGCAGATAAATACCCTCGCTACCCTCCATCAGGAAATCCGAGACATTTGTCTGGCCCAGATTCGCTGGCTACCACCTTACCAGGAAACAAGCAATAAGCTAACTCTGCCCATGCTACCGGTATATATACTCCTTGTGCTCAACTTTCAGGTTTGTCCTTCATGCATCTTTATTATTTCTAGAATATCTCGTTTGGAAAAACCTAGTTCTAGCAACATCTCTTCCCCCCCCCATAGTCCCCATGCTCTTGATGTCTTGTATTCATTAACAATAGCGATCTCGGTACGCCCTCCGTGCTCCGCTCAATCTTTTAAGGATTGCGCCGGAGATTGCAAATTATGCAAGTGATTTTCAAACATATTGTATTAATGCCCATGGAATAACAGATCCTTCTTCCAGCCCCTGGTCGAAGAAAAGAATAGAAATAGAAGGTGAGCATAGAACAGTGTTCGCTTGAAGGTATGATTCCTTGCACCATCCACGAGACAAGGCCATGGCCATGACCCCTTGGTCCCTGACTCAATTCATCCATGTGGGCTTTTCAAATTTCCACCATATCCCACGCAGGCGCTTTCTTTTTCAGATTGTGTAGGAGCAACTGGAGATGTTTCTCTATACCCATGCGGGGTAAATCACGAAAGAAAAAAAAAGAAATGAAAGAACACGAGATGATGATGCGATTCGGTGAGGAAGTGATTCCCGGTATGACTTTGGAGCCATGCATGCATTGAGCTGAATTCCAAGTTTCTCTCCTTTAAAGCAAGGGCCCCTTGTCATTCGTATATCTGTACGATTCTACATTTGCAGACATAACAACATGCGCAAGCTCCTCTTCCACGTCTAACCAAGCGGCTTAAAATGACATGTGGCAGTGATGGGGTTTATTACCCGCCTTCTGAAATAGTAGTGCAATGGCTGGGAATCGAAGAATGCTAGTTAAATGGTCTTTATCCTTAAATCAAAGGTAAATAAATAGAGAGTCGAAACAAAGAAAGAATTATAAATAAAATAAACAAGAAAAAGGTTCTGTTGTTATATTTGAAAAGGTAGATTTCTCGCTCCGCTATCCGGCCGTCCAACCCAATATATTCCAATGCTCCTCCTGCCGCGCAATACGATAAATACTAGATAGGAACAATAGGAAAAATTAAAAGCCAAATAAAACACAGCGGAAATCGAAAGAAGCTGTATCTTCTCTAAAATAAAAAGAATAAAAATTTGAAGAGGTTGCAAAGGGAAGGGGAAAGGGGCGGGTAGATATGAGAATAAAAGAACCACAAAAATAAGAAAGCATAAAAAGGAACATTTAACAGCAAAATATCAGTATTCAAAGGCCCAGAAATCCATTCCATTTCTCCATAATAATAAAAACCAAAAACAAACTGCAATCCTAGTTATGTTATACCCTACCGCGGCCGCGGAGTTGCTCAGTTGATTCACTTCTGCATCATCATCAATCATGCTTCAACTCTGTTCTCTCTTTTCATTGCACCGTTCCAGCGATGGATAATGACTTATCATAAAATGGCTCTGGAGTTGGGTACGCTGCTCCAGAAAAAGGTATCATTTCGAATTTATTTATTGTTCGGAAATCCGGGCTGGCATTGGTTATGCCCAAGGCAGAAACATTAACGGGCGTATTACTAGCGGAAGGACATGCGGAAGCCGCGGAAGACGGAGTGCTGCATTGTAGCTGAGGCGGAGCGCGAAGAGTCTCCATATCCGCCAGCAAATCTCGTATCCGGTCTTTCAGTCTTCGAACCTCATCGGTTTGGAGGTTATATGAGCGTAGAAGCTTCTGGTGGTCTTGGTGGAGGTCCTGGAGCTGACTCTCTAGCCCCTTGACATGCTTCTCCTTGCGCTCTCGAAATGCTCGCTGGGAAGCTCTATTTTGGGCCCGACGTCTCTGCGCAATAAGTTAATACATGAATAGAAGAACCAAAAAGGAACATATATTTGGGAAACACCTACGAGATGCATGGTAGTCACAGCCTCTTTTGACTGGCTTGATCGTCTACGCCTTCGATCTCCCTCATCTAATGTTGTGGAGTCAATATATTCCACTGGTATTTTCTCTACTGGAGGGTAGAACGGAATCTGGGTGCTGTCAAATGGTAGGACGCCAAATGAGGTAGATATGGGGGTAATCATCATCTGTCGCATATCCTGTAACTATTATCAGTCTACTGTTTCTTCCACGGGTTCATAGGGAGTCATTGCTGGATTGGACATACGTATGCGCCAGAACTAGAAGAGTCTGAACTGCCTTCATATTGCTGAGTTAATGGAAACTGATATGATGCTATCTCGGGTGAGGCTGATATGCCTCCAAATTCGTACGTCATTGCGACGGAACCGAATAGTTATCGAGAAGGAAGATATGAATGTCTAGTCAGGTCGGTATTGCCCTCGATGAGGGACTGACTGGACTAATGCGATGAGTCGCGTGTATATTGTAAAACGTTTGGACTATGCGTGAGAGCGGTCCGGATAACTCAAACGATGACCGTTGAAGGGGGAGGGGAGGCCTTAAATCGGATGATAGAGGGAGAGAATCGTCAGGCTGGGGAAGGCTACGGGTCTGCAGGCAGGTTGCTCTGTGCTTTGGGTAGAACGGGACTCCACACCGGTCTTATATCTCTTCCTTATATTCCGTAGGAGCTTTATATTTTCTTTTCCCAAGCGCGGTCCTCAGGACCCTTTTCCGCAGCACGAACCATATCTGCCTCTCGACATGTCACCAAGTAAACGTAGAACAAGGATCATTGGACCACCACGGCGCCCCTCGTAATACGGGGCATAATGTTGGGTAGGGGTTTGAACCTTAGCCAGCAGGGGTATGTAACAAGACAAAAGATACAGAAGACCGGGGGGCACATAATTTGGGGGGGTGGAGGGGGAGATATGTAGGATCTTTTTTTCTTTTTTAAAAAAAAGCTCCCTGGTTAGCCGTGCGGAGCGTAAAACGTGGTCTGCACGTCATTCCATAATTTGCAACGATTCATATAGTATATATCAAAGTTATCGAGGATTGCGTTGTGGAAAATGTGACCGTTCGCGGCCATCTGTGCGACGAATAATAGCGCATGTCTTGAGCAACAATTATACCAACTTCTCTAGTTGTAGGATTGTTGTTCCTGAGAAGAAGAAGATGTTAACTTAGAAACCCGCCGAAGCAGGATGATAGTGCAAAAAAAGAAAAAGAAATACACACCCCCCCACGTCAAGCTGGGAGAGGGATGTTTGATGCGGCGGTGCTGAGCACAAAAATTACAAGTAGGTAGTTAGCTGAGATGTAGATGAATGTGTTACACTCCGTACCTACAGCAAGCAGATCCTGAGGTTCAGCTTTTCTCAGGAACCAGTTTACCAGCTGTTCGTACAGCGTTACTCTTCCATGTCAAGGGCGGGCTTACCCTGGCTGGTTGCTGCTGGACAGTTAGTTGTTGATGTGAGGGTAACTCGAGCAATAGATTCCCCTGCATGAAACAAGCAGCAGCAAAAAAGTCTTGATCTTGAAATACATCAATCATCATCCATTTGTCAATGACCCGCAGAGCAACTATGGAATGGATCTACTGTAGGGAGCCGTGAAAAAGAAAAGAAAATTAAAAAAAGGCGATGCTGAGTAGCCCTTGCAGCCCTTCCAGCCCTTGTTTTCTCTGGAGAAGACGAAATTCTTAACCACTCTCTCGCTCTCTCTCTCTGTGCGCTAGGGCAGTTAATTAATCTTGGGGGCTAAATCGAGGATAAGTTCAACCCAGGGCAGCACCTTGCAGGGGCATCAAATAACTGTCAAGCCAATCAAGGACAATAAATAGTATCAAACCAACACCAAGGAGCCGGGAAGAACCTTATGCCGCCGCTCTGTGTGAAGTTATTCTACATTTTTATGGTTCTGGGTGAACCCGCAGCCAACATGGAGGAACCGTATGCACTTCGCGAGCAAAAGAGGCACAGAGATTGTTACAGAAAGAGAGAGCAGAACCAGTCCAACCAGTTAACCCACTTGACTCGTTAACTACTGAACTGAACTGAACTGAATCTCAACATCGAGCAAGGAATGCAGAGCAAGGCAGTGCTAAATGCCCCTGTCCCTCCAATCACAGCCTCCCCTAAACGACCCCCGAATGTCCATTGGCAACCTTCGTCTTGCTTTGCTGCTACTCTGGTCTCCTCCTCTGTTGCATTCAACCTCGCCCTTGTTCTAATTATTATTACGCAAATAGGTTGCTTCTTTTTGTCCTTGGGGTGCCTTGGATTCTTTGTCTTTTTCATTCATGGTCTCAGATAACTCGGCGTCTAGGCACCGTTTTTTTACCACGCCTCCCTCCCCCCTCCACCCTACTAACTACCTAGCCTGTGTTGCCTGTGTGCTAACTAACCCATCGCCCTCTATTTCTATTCTCTGTGAAGCTAGCATGGTCGTCTCATCGTCTTTTCTCTTGTTTGACACTATTCTTGTCCACACAAGCCATCCCCGCCTCTCCCGCTCGTGATCTGGATACGATCATGGCGCGGTCGACTGGGGCGATATATTTTCATCCCATCCCGAGGAGCTGCCTACCCCCAAACTCTGCCATACAATACATAGTTAACTAATGTATGTAGGCACGCTAACTAGTCGGATGCACAGTAGACCAGCCGACTCCCCAATTTTACGCCCTTTTTCTCTCTTCCTTTCCGCCTACTCTTGGAAATTCGGCGTTCAAAAGTTCTTCAAGGATTGAGCGCCGATCCTATCTTCACGCCTGTCGACTTTGCTAATTCCAACCGTTGCCGGAACTAGATTGTTTGATTTTAATTGGCCTACAACACATCTTAACCTCCAGGCTCAAATGCGCCCCATCTGCGCAGACTTGACATAATACTATAACCCTAAATTCCACAGTCCAATACCCTGTTCGTATCCAGTCACCGTGCTCTGGGGCCAAGACTGTTGGTTCTCATAGGAAAAAAAAAATAAAAAAATAAAAAAAGAGAATTCTTCGGATATCTGTTTTGAAAAATGGCTGCAGCTTGAGTGGATGTGCGGTTCCTTCCTGTGACCGTGGCCCCGCACAGGGAGCGAGAGTCGAGATCGCACTGATTTGCCCTGGCCCTAGCACGACCTGCATCAAGTCAGCGATGCAGATATAGTAGCGCTTGATCGTCCACCTGCATGCGTCTGATTAAACCATCGGCTCTGACACTCCGTTGAAGAATCGTCGCGGGGGTCTCTTACAGCAGCAAATCGTTGATGCATAAGGATGTTGCTCCAAGCAAGCTTCATCGGCTTCAGGATTTGCATTCTCACTTCTCCGGGATGCGTGTGCCTGCCAAGGCAGATCAAACTCCTTCAACTCCTACATCCGTACCTGGATGTGTATATATAACTATATGTACTGCGGAGCCTCTCGGCCCCCAAGATTCACCTGATCAATTATATCACACCGGAGTATTGTCCACCCTGAAACACTTTCAGGACAAAAACTCTAGTGTTGCCGCTCTGACTTCATGATTGGTTATGGTATCCTCTTTTCGCCGTGAAGAACCGGCAAAGGCTGAAACCAACTTTTCTCTTTGGCGCAGGAAGATGCCATTCCTCCTTTGAAAACGCCACTACTACTCCGCATATTGTTTGTTCCTAGGAGTTACCCGGCATCTCCGTTTGCAATATCTAGCTTCGGAGCTACGGGTTCAGATCAGATACACCACAGTTTGGCCCCCGGATTGCAGATCCATGGGTTCTTGGTTGATAGGAAAAAAAAATTGGCTCGTTTGCCGTTGCCACTTATATCCACTACTTACATAGGCAGATGTGTGCATTGTCATGGTCCACTACAGTGTCTTGAATCATACTTTTTTTGAAAGCGATCCAATAGCAGTTGAAATTCCGATGATAGGGCTCAATATTAAGATTCCATGTCTTGTCTTAGCAGATAACTCCGCTTGTATCTTGTCCCACATTCCGAAGTAACAATCACGGTTCCTCCGTCTTGGTGCTTAGGTTTCGGGGTATTCTTTTCTTTCCCCAGCTGTTCTCTTAGTTGGGGGCAAATAATGAACTTATTTCTTTGACGGTGTTTCAAATATACAACGTAGGTCGGTTGAAGGCCTTCCATTTCATTGGTGGGGTGGGTGATATCTCCCATTCAATGTCTTCCGAATATCCGAAGACTCCAAGATCCTCATGATGAAGGCAGAGATAGGCTTTCTCACACGAAATAATGATACAGTAGGCTTGCATAATAGGCTAGTATCGTAGTAAACTGTGAAAGTATGTCCAGTTAAAAAGGCACACGCCCTGGAGTAAGTCTTTCAGACGGGAGTTGCCTTGCGGACCGCCATCCCTCGTATCTGCTTCCAGTATGCGGAGTATCTACCATTCCTCCAATGCCATCCTGTTCATTATGATGGAGGAAAGATTTTGACAGCCATCATATTCCCTCTGTTTGGCTGAGGGAGGACCAAAATCCTTCAAGACCTTGTCCAGCTGATCCCAAGACATCCGATACCCTGTGTCTCGCGCTCACTGGCTAGTAGTAGATAAAATGAACCCAGGCGGTTTGCGCGAAAGGCAGGGACTAGTTGGTATCCAAATATGCTTGTTTTTGCCGGAAGTTAGATATCTTACTACACTTCGAGGCAGTGAATAAAGGCCGTCCAAGATGATTGCGGGTGTAACATGGGCCAAAACAGAAAGAAAAATTAGGCCTGGCTGTCTCGCGATAGGAAGTATTTCCCGATCAGTATGGATAGCCGTGAGTTCGCCAAATTGATATCACTTCAAATCCTTCCGTGGTAAACTTTGTAAATATGGAAATCAATCCCGATCGGGCTGACAGGTTTATCCCACATTATGACCACCATCTTGGGTCAAGCTAATTTGACCTTGAATAGCGTCATCCAAATGTATCTATATCTAGCTTTTTGGATGATATCCAGGAGCTATGTCTGTAACAAAATAATCATGTATGGTAGAAGATGATGAAACCGGTGAATTGTGAACTGTGGATTGTGGATTGTGATGGTGATAAAAAAAGCGTTTACTTGGCTTGGAAATTCAACCTTACGAACATCCCACCTCTCAGCAACAAGCTGCACTCAGCTTGACTTTTTCCCTCTCTTTCTTTCTCTCTCTAACACTAAAAGCGGAGTCGATTGGAGCTTTATTCTCCTTGTTTTACAGCTACCATGCCTCGCGACCCATTGATTGGACTCGTCGGCAAGCCCTCATCGGGGAAGTCAACAACTCTAAACAGGTAACTATTCACCATGCTATCATGCTGCTCTTGTAGGAAGCCAATAACTGACCTGGTGGCTGAGGCCAGCTTAACAGATGCTTCGTCTAAAGTCGGTATGTTCAACTTTAAGAGCCGTGGCTGTATGAATGCGAGCTTACCTTCCTGCCCTACCATCCAGGAAACTACCCGTGGGTTTCCCTATCCCGTTATTTCAGTTAATCGCCAGCCCCCCCGTCTTTTACAGAACTAAACGTAATTACTCCGTGCTAAAACGCCGAATTAAATCATGGTAGATTCACCACAATTGACCCGCAACGCGCCATTGGATATCTGCAGATAGACTGTGCGTGCAGCCGATATGATTTACAGGACCGATGCAAGCCAAACTACGGGGGATGCAACGAGGGTCGTAGATCCGTCCCAGTTGAGCTGCTCGATGTAGCTGGTCTTGTACCGGGGGCGCACGAGGGAAAGGGGCTCGGGAATAAATTTTTAGATGATCTACGGCATGCTGATGCTTTAATACATGTTGTGGACGTCAGTGGTACAACAGACGCTGAAGGTTGCTCATTCCACCCTCTTGAGCTATCTACGGGCCTCAACGAGCCTATTCTTGTGCTCCGTATTCTACAGATGCAGTGCTGTGTGTGCTAACAAATACCCACAGGAAAGGCCACAAGAGGCTATGACCCATCGGTGGATATAGCTTGGTTAAAATCAGAAATCGTTAGCTGGGTAGAAGGGAACTTAATGGGGAAATGGTAAGAAAGAAAACACTTTTTCCACGCCTCCCTGAAATTTAGCACTGAACTGCAGGTTTCAATTTAAATTGTAGGGGATCCATAAAACGAAGACACGTCGCAGTCAGTACGTGAAACCTATTATACCTGACCCCAGGTTCTATAGGCAATTCTCTGACATGATAATAGAGGCCAACCCGGTTGAAACTCTCCAAACACAGTTTTCTGGTTACGGAAGTACTTCCAAGATAGTCGCAAGATGTCTAGATCGGTTAAACTTGAAAGAACCCTTAGAGCATTGGTCGGACGAGACAGTATCGAAAGTAGTAGTTGCTTTTATAGATGAAAAATTCCCTACCGTGCTAGCCTTGAATAAAATCGACCACCAGGATTCCGACAAGGTAATGTGCCGCCATGTGATATCTACCCTGAATATTTCGTACTAACGGTGATATGAATTAGAATATCAATAAGATCGCGAAACAAGAGGACCCTGAGTCCATTGTACTATGTTCCGCCGTATCAGAGGTATTCCTCCGCAAATTAGCAAAACAAGGTTATGTTAAATATACAGAAGGGAGCGAATTCGTGGATACGAGAGAAGATCTCATAGAAATGGGCGATCCTGACGGTGGTGGGCTCAAAGAAATGGATGAGAAATTAAAAAAGTGAGAACCTCTACCCCTTTCCTATGTCCGATGAAACTCTTTGACTGACATGGAGTCTCCTCCATTTTCAGCCGTGTCGAAAATTTGAGGGATTTGGTTTTGTATCGATTTGGTTCTACTGGCGTTGTCCAAGTACTTTCAAAAGCCGCCGAGCTGCTGGGTCTAGTACCTGTGTTCCCAGTTCGAAACATTCATACGTATGCTTCGGGGACAGCTGGAAACGCGGTGTTCAGGGACTGCGTCCTGATTAAAAAGTGTGTTGTCCCTGTTTCTGTCAATTTTATTTTCGTCATTTTCAGGGGTATTTGTTACTAACTTGATGACTAGAAATAGTACAGTTGGTGATGTGGCTCGAAAGGTAATGGGAGATGTCCCGATTGCTTTTGTCGAGGGAGCTGGAGGAACAAGAGTTTCAGAAGATGAAATCATCTCTGTTGGTAAACATGATGTATATTCCTCCCCTCTTTTGTTGTATGATACGTGGAGAACGATGCTTCTAACACCCACTCATAGATACTCTCCTTCAAAGTGGGTAGATAGTCCTGGCTACCCACTGCCACGAGCAACTTATGAATATTAATACTACAAGATAATGCTATCAAATTATATGATCCTTGGTTTTCAACCAATAATCCAGGTCTCAGCTTTCAGCAGCTTCCTGAACCCAAGTTGAGATTTCCTACTTCCGTACCAGATATTACCTTTCTTTGCTGCCTTCAAATCTGGCCTAAGTGTGTTGCATCCGCCAAAGAGGTCCCGATATTCCCTTCTTGGCTTTTGCCATGATTCCCAAGAATGTAGCCGAGTAATAGACCTTTTTTGGCTTGGAGGCGACTTACTCTCTCGATCGATCGAGATAGGATAGCTTCTCTGAGCATAATTGGGGTTGCCATAATATATCTCCTTGCATTAATGGGGCTTTTGTTCTTTATTGCTGCATCGAGTGCACGATTAATATATATATATTTTATCTACCTACATTATTAAAACTGTTATTGGTCAGGATGCTGGATAAGTAAGTACGTCGCGTGCCCAATACTGTTTAGACAGATCCCGAGGCTCATAAGGAGCCCTTTATCCTGCGACTTGTAACCTGCATAGCTAGTGGGTTTTGATCTAGTTTTGGTATCAGTGGTTGGATGGGCATGGTTCTCACAATCTAGGAGTAGTCGTCGTCTTCGTCGTCTTCGTCGTCTTCATCAACTTCATCATCTTCATTGTCTTCGTCGGCGTCATTTCGTGACTGCTGTTTTTTCAAGTACTTGGAAACCGTGTCTAGTGCTATTAGTTCCGTTTTCTGGAGACAATTAGCTACTGCTTTAGTTGTTATTCCTAGTAAAGGGGGCCGAGATATAATATTAGAACTAACCTTCACTTCTAGATCGGCGACGGTACGGATAAAAAATGCTTCCTCTAGCCGCCGAAGTTTCGTACAAACATCCCATATGTGCCTTCGAATCCGGTTGTCATCCACCGTGTCTACTAGCCCGCGTACATACTCCTTACTGGACAGTAGGAGCTCAAGTTGGTTATGGACTCGATTCTGGAGCATCACCACAGCCCGTAGCCGGAACACATCCCACATTGGGTCCTCAGCCAAAATACCCTCCAAGTCCTCATACTTCTCTATCTCCCTTCGTTTCCAGAAGGCTTTTAATTTTCGCTCGCCATCAGTTGTTTGGGAGACTTGAAATCGCAGCCCATCTTCCTCATTGACACACATCCACCATATGAATTCACTTGACCATTCCACGGGGTCGTCCTCTTCTTGAATGAATAGACGAACCCCATGGGCTTTGTCGCAGATGGCCAGTTTAGGGGGCTTTAATGGATCGTCGTCAGGAATTTCTAGGTCCAATAACACTTGATGGGTGTAGGTAACGTTGTCCTCTATAAAGCCATATGAGAACATCATCTCAGCTGCTCCTTTATCGTCACCGTACCTGCAAGGAATGAAGAATAATTATCAGCAGAGTATATATATATTTATATGTATGCATAAAGGATATTTGCTTTTGGTGCATACGTGATGGTAATTTCTTCATCGGCTCGCAGCTGTCGGCCATAGCACACTTGTAGAACCGCATTGCCCTCGGGATCGGTATCGTAGCGTGCGATGGTCTTATCTCCAGCAGCATGATTGACCATATCAATACATGGAACCATGGCATGACCAGTTCCTGGCAGATCCAAGGCACGGGATCTGTATATCGCATCAGCAAGTGCCCATTCATCGACACGCATCTCCCGTGTCTCCTCATCATACCAATCCCGCTTACACCAGGGAATCTTCTCAGTACGTTCACGAAAGTCAGCGTATTCTCGCTTTAGAGAGTCAAATTTTGCATTCAAGGCAGGTTCTAGCGATGTGCCTTGCAGTAATTCACGCTCCTCTCCCGAATAGAACGTAGGCATCCTGTAGATCGGTGGGAAAAACTTGATATATTCGGTCCACGGGTTGGCGTTACCCACATGCTCTCCCCTTAAGGCGAGACTTGTATGTGCCATCTGGATTAGCAAGAAGATCATTACCGCCCCTCGGGTTGTCTGCGAAGATTAGGTGTCAATATAACAATCAACGACCGCTTGCTCCACACTTTTTTTCTTTCTTTGCACTGTTAATCCACCATGATCTCAGTATAGGGTAGGATGCAAACCTTTGCGATTGGCCCAGCTGCTTCCAACACATCGGACAGATATCTGTCTGACTTGGCATAGTTCTCCACGGTTTCCAAAGACAAGACCAACTCGGCAGGGACTTTGATGATCGTCTGTGGTGTGATACCATCGCTGCCCGCTAAGGGCGGCAAGCCTCGCTCTTCTGACAGGCTTGTTCCAACGAGACCTGTGCCCTTTTCAGCGCCGCTTCCAGCTTGCAGACGCTTAATTGCAACCCCGCATAAAGTAACAGAGTTAAGCTTTGCCCATGCTGCAAGTGTTTCGATAGGAAGAAAGTCACGCTTCATTTGCGCCTATCACCTTTCGCATGCGGCTCGAGATGGGGCTTTGTTATATGAGTGCGGTTCAGGAGAGAGGGTCCTCAGAAGTTCAGAGGTATTCTCCTTACAAATGGCTGGGAGGTGCAAGATGAAGGGTTTGGGTTGGGGGAAAAAATTTGTTTGTTTGAGTTTGTCTGATTTGTCTGAGTAGGAAGATGGAACCACTGTTGACTTCCCACGGGAACTAGAACGTGTATACACGTCTCTCAGAAGTGTGAATGTGATGATATTTTGCTAGGTAAGAACGTGTGCTGCAGCTCTGGACTGGTTAACCAGACAACCGGCTTAATCAGGTGACTGATACTTGTTTACTCTTTACTAATCGGGTCGGGAAACGATGCCTAACTATCCCGCAGGAGTGACCGAGAGAGCACGTTAGCTCCTGGTTAAGTACTTAGGTACTACCTAATTTTTAGGCATAAAAACTTCAGAATTATTCCCAATATTACTTCGATAAGAGATATAATAGACCAGATTATCGAGAAAAGGTGAGAGTGGCTCAATTCCTGGTACATCACTTGGCTGACATGAAATTGATCCTGAAGCGCTCTTATCTCAAGAGGTTGGCACCAAAAGTCTTTGTCCCAGAGGCTGGAAAAACCTCAAACTCAGTTCAGTTCAGCGCGCCCTGTGGAGGTTGATACCAAAAAGTCTTTGCGGCCCATCTTATGGTCTATTAGGTGGCCTAGGTGTACGCTAGTCAACCTAAATCTAGGTGCCAGTATCCTCCTTATAACTAGTTAGTTAGTTAACCATTATCACCACTATTAGTCACTAATATATTCATTAGTTAACTATAGGTAAGTATTGTCTACTTCCTTTAAGTGAGGATCCTATCTAAGAGCATAAGTATGGCCATAAATCCGGGGCTACAGACTTGTGATGCCAACTCTGTACTCCGTAGTGGAGAAACACAGGTCTTTTTCGGGGTTTGAACCTGAGAAAGTCACCTCGCTTTTCAGGCTACGCAATGGGCCCCGAACCAAACAATGTCAAATTTTCAGATTCTATCCGTTGCCCCTTCCGAGCCGATCCAAATTATGCTATTATCTATGTATATTATGCTCCGTTTTGAAAACTGAAGTCGGAGTATAATATCCTGCCCAGGAAGGGAAAAAAATCCAACACGCAAAGAGGCAAAATGCAAAGTGCGAAATGCCATGCCATGCAAAATCAGATTCAAGAAAATAAAATAAAATAAAAACATTGATTCGATCCACTTGGGGGAGCACGCGTGACTCAACCTCCCTTTTCATTTGCCATCAAGGGGTGGGATGCAGCATGCAAGATGCGAGATACGATATAGTTGGTGGTGTATATGCACCCCAGCATCAAGTGACACTCTGTATGATGACGTCTCTTCGATGTGCCGGCATCAGGAACATTATGATTGTACATTATGGGGAGAACGGAGAACCCCTGACTTCGGCGACGGACACCGTTTGGGGGGATATATCTTGTGAATAAAAATTACGTTGAAGAATTCTGTTAGACTTTCTGACTATCCGTGCAACTTCTCGGGGTTGGACTAGGACCTGAAGCCGAATACCACCCGAACTCAAAACGTCAGAGGAGAACATAATCTTGATTCGGACAAGTTATTGACAATCAATCCCGCACTTAGCGATGAAGCCCCAGCCTGCCTATATAACAAGTTGACTATAACTAACTAACTATATGTAAGTAGATCATATTTCTTGTTTTGTGGGTGTGTGCACGGTACCCTCCCTGCAGGTTGCAAAATGTCAAAAAAAGAATAATTAAGAATTTAAGAAAACGGCCCAGTTGATTCGAGATGGACTCCATTTTAATGAGCGTTGCTTGCAGATATGATCCTGCATGAACTGTGGATCGAACACACACACACACACACATAAAAATCTCTCTTTCTTAATCGATTCGTCTCTCGAAATAAATATAAAAATAAAGTCTGCTAGGGCACTTGGCAGCTAAATGACACCGTTCAGGCTTGAGGTGGCAATGGAAGCAGATCATCATCATTTCAAATTATTATCTCTTTCACTTTAGGCTTCTCTCTCTCCTCCAGCAATTCCACGGTCTGTTTTCTCTATCCCCCGTTTTACGTCTCCGAGAATTAACCAAGAAGCAAGAGATTGTTTGGAATCTTTTAACCTAAACCGGAAGTCTAAATGGATATCATTTGGCAATCGCTTCTAGGGGCAACGAATCCAATGTACCAGTAGAGAGGTAGGATGGGCAAGCCCTTAATTTCTCTTGGATCAAACCTGGAGTAACTAGTCGCCGAATTAAATAGTTACATAGTTAAAACCTGGAGTGAATTGTCAGCAAGCAGTCAGCAAGCACCTGGACCAGGCAGAAGTGAGTCTGTGCGAAGATCATCTGCAACGGGGGAGAAAAGAGGAGGGAGAAACTGTTGAGTCTAATCTTAAGAACACGCAAAAAAAGAGAGAGAAAAGTGTGTTCATGTAGAGGTATAATTAAGGCACCATTACTGTTTTAAGATGTCGCATGCGCGCAATGTGCGGATCCGCAACTTTGACTGTAACCGCGACAGTTGATGGTAGTACTTTTAGCATTTGAGCAAACCCACCGATAGGGATGAACGTAACACCCACATCCCATTAATCTCACGTCTCTGCGACCAAGCTTCGAAGGGGTTGCTGGTCTTAAGTCCCGTTGAAACCCTGTTATATTGCAAGGGGCGAGTCCTCCATGATCTACCGTCTATTCCCTCCTCGCCCGCACTGATATAGGCCCGTCGAATACGGGATAGAATGGGGGGAAAGAGTGGGAGTGTGGGCGGGGAGGCTCTTGAGGCCAGCTAAGTTAGTTTTGCGTTCGTTGGTCTGATGTCCGAGGTATCTCCATGCCCATCGCATTTTCTTCCCAAGCGTGCATCGCTCAGTCCCTCCCTCGAGCCTCTCCTGGGCGGCCATATATTAATAGCGTTTCCCTTCGTCCGTGACTTGGCAACAACTTCCCCCCAGCTTGCCTCTGCCCCATGTCGTCTTCTTGTTCCCATGGTCACTCGGGCCAGAAAAGCAAATTAGAACCAGTTGATCCATAGATGTAAAAATGATAATAAGATCGAAATCTTGAATTTTTTTTTCTCTTTTCCCCTTATCGCAGCTCTTGACTCACTAATCAAAATCTGGGGTTGCGGTTTCGGCCCTGAACCGTCCTTCATGCATCTGCCTTGCCGTTGTTGTAACCCACTACATAACCAGTTCCATGGCCACTTTATACATCGGCATCCTTGCTTCCTCTTCCACCTGAGATATACCTATCTCTTGTAAGGAAGGAAACGGGGCAATCCCTTTCATATATATATACATATATATCTTGTCTTCGAGGTCTTCCCAAAAATCAACACACACCAAGGGAAGCCATTTAACCCCCCTCGATAAATAAAGCCGAAAAAAAAAAAAAAACCAAACCAAACCAAGTTCCTCATTCTAGCCAAAAAAAACAAAAGAATACGCCGATATGCCTGGCCTTCTGCCAATGAAGGTCATTAAGGTGGGAAATAGTTCCCAGAGCAGGGTGGCTCAGGCCTGTGATCGCTGTAGAAGCAAAAAGATTCGATGCGATGGAATTCGACCTTGTTGTTCACAATGCGCCAACGTGGGGTTCGAATGCAAGACCAGCGACAAACTCAGTCGACGAGCATTTCCTCGAGGATACACCGAGTCATTGGAGGATCGCGTACGCTCTCTAGAGGCTGAGGTCAGGGAGTTGAAGTGTTTGCTGGAAGAGAAGGACGAGAAGATCGAGGTGTTGTCCCGCCTTCATCCCCATCCCTATCCCTCCCCGACTAGGAAAACCGCGTCGCCCCTCTCTCCCACCTCCGCCTCGACTGAAGATCTCCCACACTCCGCATCGCCTCTGAATGACCGTGACGATCTCATACGCGTTCAGCATTTCTCTTCCGTATCGAAGAAACCTTCACAAGATAGTCCCTTTGCTGGTGCTTCGAGTACCCGTGCTTTCATAGGTGGGCATCGATCCCATCCCGTCTCTTTTCTTCTTTATCATCTTTTTTTTTCTGTTTCTCTCTAACCTAGGGGATCTTTTAGACTCCTTCTCTTCCAAGCTTGAAAAGAGTGGCAGATCAGCCTCAGCTGTCTCGACAGATGCTTTGCTCTCCCCACCATCGTTAAGTGCCTGGCGACGACAGGATGCTACCCCAAAAACTCCCCCTCGTCTAGTTTCCGATCAACTTCTCAACATATTCTTCCAAGAATGGGCCCCATTTTACCCAATCGTGCATCGTCCTGCCATCCTCAAGGTCTACGGTCGTTATACCATAAATCCGGACTCGATAGAAGACGACAAATATGCTCTTACACAACTGAACCTGATCTTTGGCATTGCAGCAATCTCATCAACGGTATGCTACCTGTTTGCATAAATTTGGAAGGTTTTATCTTTCACAATAACATCTGCTAACGTTCTTCGCGTTCTAATTTTTGTAGTCCCGTGTTCCACAAGATCCGTCATTTTTCGAACGCAACTGGACGCCCAAGCTCGAGGCCTTGACGAAAGATGTTTCGCTGACTGCTCTACAATGCTATGTCCTAGCTCAGATATATTACTTGGTTAAATCCGACTACACAAGTCTCCTCCGGTACAGAAGTTTAGGAGTGTCGATATGTTTACACCTGGGTCTTCACCAAAGCCAGAAGCGCTTCTCATTCAACCCCCTGGTTAGCGAGACTCGTAAGAGAGTGTTCTGGTGTCAATATACCTTGGATAGGTAAGACCATCCCCCACACTTGCAATTGCTTGCTTCTTATCAACCCATATGCTGAACAATAAACTCATTCAGATTCGCTGCGGCTTTAACTGGTCTGCCCGTGATGCTATCGGAATCGGACATCTGCACAGAATACCCAACTGATATCGACGACGAAAATGTGACCGAAACCGGGTTTGTTCCCACCATCCCAGAAGAGTCGACTCGAATTTCGGCTGCACTTGCCCTGTTTTCGGCATCCCGGATTCTCAATCGCGTTTTGGAAGAACTGTACCCTGCTTCGGAAGGCTACGAGATTTCGCTATCGACCGTCCATTCCTTAGCGGAAGAGCTAGAAGATTGGCTTAGGAATCTTCCCACCCATCTTCGTCTTGAATTTGTTCAGGATAAGCCCAGCGCTGCGCTTACAGGCAGCCGAGCACCTTTACTTGTGAGTTTACCAGAATATACGTCAAAGGAAAAGAAAAAAAAATTTGCAACGAGGCTAATAAACAAATGACAGTCGATCGTATATTATCTCATTCGCACATTGATACGCCGCCCAGCTGTCTGCTTTGGGGCTCCGAGTAGCTCATCTCCATCTATGCTCTCACTGGTCGATTCTGCCAAACATATTATTCAACTACTAAAGCTTCTTGATGAGAGAAGGATGAGCCTTTCGCTTTGCATCAACAAACGAGAACTGATCTTCATATCTGGACTGGGATTCCTCTGGCAATCATTAGATTTAAGCCGAGACAGTAAACTCGTCAAAGAAGGCCAGAAGATGCTCACTGCCGCTGTGGGATTACTTGAATCAGAATCTATCGAAGCGGCTGTGGAATTCAGCTCGATCATCAACCTTGTCTCCCAGATCGATATCTCAAGACGAAACAGCACAGCTAGCGTGAAATTAAACCAAGACTTATCCTTATCAACAACAAAAGGAATGGTACCAAAGAAGCAATTGCAACAATTGGAACCATTGCGAACTCGATTTTCCATCTCTTCGGAGTCTGGCAGGCCCACTCCATCCCAAGATGATGCACGCATGTCTTCCGTCATGGTTTCTTCCCCCGAGCTGTCGCGCAGCGTGCGATCCTCGAGTTCGCACAGTATTGGCTCACCAGATCTACATGATAATTCGCGGAGGGGAAATTGCCTCCCTAGCAATGCCTCCAATGCCGATAACTTGGCCATGAGTTACTTCCATGAAGCCGAGAAGAAGCCGTCATCAGCTGGCTACGATAGAGACGTACCTATGTCCGAATGGGAACATGTGCTTAGCGATATTGACAGTGGCCATTCTAATATCTTTACCGGAATATACGGTGGCTCCGAGTGTGGACAAACTCCCGCAGCCTTCGCGACACTTGGCTCTAACTATCGAGCACCAAGCCAGCAACAACATTCTCCCCAGTTGCCAGTGCTACAATCGTCGCCTCATTCCTTGAATGACTGGTCGCAAGAATCCTGGGCCACAACTTCCAACAACACTCTCCGCCAGGAAAACAACAACGGTGCTGCAGTTTCATCCTCGGTCAATGCATCCAATGTCACCTCTGAACCCGATTATTCCGACGGGAATAGAATGCGGGACACTATGATGAGGGATGGGCAAACGAATAGCCCCCGGCATATTCGACAGAATTCCCGAGCCCAGCCTCTTGATCCTTATGAAGCAATTGTGATACCCCATAGTCTGGACCCCATGGAAGAAACACCCGATTTCAGCGCTGCTGACACATGGGTGCCCCAATGTGTTATGTGACCGTTTCTTCGCCTGACTATAATGCCTTGATGAACTTTCTTTACATATCTTCTTTTCATATCCTTGTTTTTATTTTCCTTGTTCTTTTATTTATCTTTATCTTCTTTTTCTCCTTTGTTGATTCTATGCGGATTTATGAATATCGCAAGTGGTTATGATTTTCATCATTTTGAAGATAGGAGGGATGTTTGGAGGAGTTGAACATGCGGCGTTGATTTTATATCCTGTTCAGTCAATCGTTTTCGCTATATTGCGGCCCTTCGTTTGAAATTGGCGTCGAGTTGAAAAAAAATATATAAAAGGAGAAGATTATGTACAACTACAATCGTTTGGCAACATCTTTGAGAATCGGCGTTGTAGGCCGTCTGTCTAGTACTGGTTTTCGTCATCGAGTTTTGATTCTTCTTCTTTGTACATATTTGATCTAAGGCCATTTAACTCCAGCCTTATCTGCACGTATCATATTTAACAGAAACAACAAATTGATATGGTTTCTATGGATTCGATAGTATCATTATTCCGTGTTCGAATTAAATATTTCCGGGTAAGTCAAAAGCAACTTGAGCTTGGTGAAAATTTTTGGGATGCCATAGATAAAAAATACCACGAAACTATCGGATAAAACCTAGAACCAGACAGATTAGAGTGCCGACTCACCGAAAAAACAGTCCAATCCGTTGGCCTAAATGTTCGGCTATAGGATAAATGATAGTGCCAATAAATGACACACCACTGTAGTTTGGTCCGACGTCGTGGGGGGAAAATTTAAGAAAATCCACGGACATCAGAAGGAGGAAAGATAGAAGTGTAAACAAAATTTTCATGAGAACTTCAACTGTTTTCTAGATATTGTACAGCCTAACCACCGATGATCTCAATGACCACCATCATCCGTTTTATTCTAATACATCCGGACAAGTTTAATCTTCGGCACCTTCAGTAAGAAGACGGCCTTCTTTCGAGTTGATAAAGTGGTTCCTACAGCGATAACATTAGTCTATGGTACCAACCAACAGCGTTTCTTTCTAATGGGATGCCGTACTTGTGAGTAGCCCAGTCCATGATAGCGTATGCGATGGCGAAGGGAGGAACAACATAGAGCACCTGGTTCTTGCATCGTCGGAACGTGTTGAAAAATGCATTGTAAAAAGCGCCGGCAAATGGTCGTTGTCTGTTGGCAGCAATTGAGTATGTAGTGACTCCCTTCATTGGAGTTGGGACACCTAAAGAAAGAGATCATGGTTCATTGGTCAATTTTTGCTAAGTGTTGATGTTTTTGTCGTACTTCGGCTGAAGGTAGGTAGGGACGAATTGAACGGGAACTGATTTCTTTTTTCTTCATATCACAGCGGATTTGCGAGTATCAAACGTACCAAAGCTACCCCATCCTCCCAAGAACCTGCACAAATATAAATATAATTAGTTAATCCGCTTGCTGAATGAGGTTGCCGGTTGCGCGAAGAAAGGCTACTCACACTCCGTTCTTCGGGTCCGCATGAGAACCACCCATGGTGTCAAACGAGCTGTATAGATTGGTATATAGCGGTCGCCGGGTTTGGGTGTCGCTCGACTCGATATATAGACAGAGAAAGAGAGAAATAGACAGGATGTTTGACTTGCTTTGATGAGAATCCCGACCAAATTGATTCGCTCGGTTCCGGAAAGAGCCCGGAGAAGTGTTGTTCCAGCCCCGCGCTATCCTGGCCCAATCGGGACTAGCGGTATCCGAACTTGTTGCTTCCATTAATGTTCTTTTTCTACAAAGCTCAAATCAATCGTTGCTTTGAAAGAGATTCTAGCTTCCCCAAACCGTCCAATTCCACGCTGATCGCCATGGCCAATCCCTTGTCGCTCGTCTATAAGTACGCCGTACCCGTCGCTATCGGCGTTTCCTTCGTCCAGGCCTCAATTTACGATGTAAAGGGTGGAACGCGTGCCGTTATTTTCGACAGGCTCTCCGGTGTCCAGGAGAAGGTTGTGAATGAAGGAACCCATTTCCTGATCCCCTGGCTACAGAAGAGCATTATCTATGATGTCCGAACAAAGCCAAGAAATATTTCCACAACTACCGGAAGTAAGGATTTGCAGATGGTGAGCTTGACGCTCAGAGTGTTACACCGACCAGACGTCCAGAACCTCCCAAAGATCTATCAGGTATGGATATCAATCTATTGATCTCTTTCAAATGGCTTCCTCTAATATCGATTTAAAAAAAATAGTCCCTTGGTCAAGATTATGATGAGAGGGTTCTCCCATCCATTGGAAACGAAGTTCTAAAATCCATTGTTGCCCAATTCGATGCCGCAGAATTGATCACCCAACGAGAAGCCGTATCTAATCGCATTCGCAATGATCTTCTTCGACGTGCTCAAGAGTTCAACATTGCTCTCGAGGATGTCTCAATTACTCATATGACCTTTGGCCGGGAATTCACAAAAGCCGTCGAGCAGAAGCAAATCGCACAGCAAGATGCCGAACGAGCCCGATTCATCGTCGAGCGAGCCGAGCAGGAACGACAAGCGAACGTCATCCGCGCAGAGGGTGAAGCTGAGAGTGCCGAGATTATTAGCAAGGCCGTTGCAAAGGCCGGAGATGGTCTGATTCAGATTCGAAGAATTGATGCCAGTCGCGACATAGCACAAACATTGGCCACAAACCCCAACGTGACATATCTCCCCGGCGGTGAAGGTGGAAAGAGTACTAGCCTCCTACTTGGTTTGAGGACATGATTTACGTTTGAACAACATCCTGTATAACAAAGTGTCTCTCAATTCATTCTCAAGCGGTATATTCAGGTGCAGTTTGCCATTTGTTTAATATATATTATTTCTCTTCTCTGGTTCCTAATTTCATTTTTTTTAATTTCATTTTTTGCCAGCTGGATCCTAAGTAAGTTATCGCTGACCCTGATCATGGAATGGCATATTTTTTTTTTATAAAACTGCTATTATACCTGGAAATCTCTCCTGGATTTTTTCATGATTTGGATCCTGTGCTTCCAATCTATTGTTATCATCTTGATAACTAGTCTTCACCTATGGAAGTATTGTTCATTTCATGGCAATCAAATACCCATTTAGTGCTTTTCCTAGCATGATGAAATATGTGATATTAGGAGGCAAATATTTCTTTTTACTGCTTTGTTCAAACAGCAATACAGTAAGTATGCTTTGATGATACCCAGTGGCACAATTACATTTATGTTTTGTCCTACAAAAACAACATTCAATGTTTTTATTAGTGCATCTGTTGGGAAGTTCCAGTTTTGTGTCTTCACCCCTATATATCACATATAAATTGATAGGGATGTGATTTGAGAAAGTTCTATCCTTCCATTTGTCATGAATTCACCTGCTCGAAATTCCGTATCCTCGCGACCTTGAGCTCGCCGTCTATCGGCAATACCATCGATCATAAGTTTCGCGATGAAGAAATTCGACTGGAAAACCGCAGAGTGGCGGCCATCCCGTACCCCAGATAAATCTCACTCCAGCGACACTGGTCAAGCAAAGGTACAAAAGCCACGTCACAAAGACGCCAACTGGTACAATGACCAGGGAAGCAAGATTGTGGCCAAGATTTATCAACAGGATTTAAAGGCGCCAGATGGCCTTTTCAAACCCGTTGCCCACATTGTTGATGCTGAGTTCATGGCGTCTTATAATTGGTTAGATGAAGAAATGCCGACCATCATTGTTCCTGGTGAGATTTCTAGCTCTAGCCTTTCTTCAACTTCATTTCACTGGTGCTGATTTTGAGAGAAATGTAGGGGCTCCACCTGTCTGGACAACTTCGAAACCCGAACCAGCTCTCAAAATGAATCCGAACCCCTATTTCCAGGACGTGAACGCTGCGAAGTGGCCCAAGTATCCAATCGAGCCTGCTATTAGGGCCATGTTAGCAATGAAAAGGGGATTTTGCACTAAAGAAATTGACGTTGTGACCAACGCGAAGACGCTTATCAACCTCCTTGAATTTGCATCTTCTGAGTCACGTCATCTTAAGCTAGATGTTGAAGTGGTTGGCTACACCGTTTTCATACTTCGTAGGGAAGATTCTCCGCAAGCACTAAGTTCCTTCTTGGCTATAGATGGACAAAAGTTTTGCGAAGAAAATACCACCTGGGGAAGTGAGGTCGAAAACTCGATATCGAATCATCGAATCATACAATATCACTTTGGTGGTTTAAGACTTCTGGTTGAGTCCGAATGCCACGGATTTTTCAGTAAGGGTGCTCCAGAAACATTGCAAGTCACTTCTTCACCACAGGATATACTAAGGAATCGAATCGGAACCCCAAACGGCTCGGAGAAAGGTTCCCTGATAATTCGCCAGGGAGGTTGTGTGGTCCCACAGCAGGTTACGTTTAGCCTTCAACCTTGCTTGCATAGCAAGAATATGCACATGGAAGCCCATAAGAGATGTCTGTGGGCAGGGCATACCAAGAATCTTGTCTCTATTTACCATGCAGATGGTATCTTTAAAGACTTCGAAATTTATGATATGGAGGAGAGTCTTAAGAATTGGGAAGTGCAGAACACGGCTAACCTCTCACAGCTGGCTAATCTTTTGCAACAAATTATTGGCCTCGTCAAGCAGTCAAATTCTGGCAAACTATTCATCACCCGAGCCGGCGGGGTATTGGAATGTCAAGAGCAAACAAAGATCCCTACGTCCGTTCTTCCTGTAGATTTGAAAGCCCGTTGGGGGGAGATGAGCGCGATCAATTATCGGCCAAGTGGTTTCAGACCAGCGAACGATACCGACTCGGCCCGAAGCTCTTGGGAACATATTTCAGGCGACGACAATGAAGAAACTGATGACGATTGGGTGGAAATTAGACAATTGCGGTATCGTGGCCCAGGGTAAAATTTAGCCACGGCGATTTCAGGATGGATATAATCCACATCTTCATTAGCTACGTTACTTTGGAGTAACTATCAGCACAACTAAATTGCTTATGTTTTCAGCATGTGGCTTTCGATGGTTGTTTAAATAAGGAACAAAATGTCAATATCAATTTAAAATAATATTTTGATCAGCATATGGACAAACAAGTGGATGATAGATAACCTCTCCTCTTAAGGCCTTATAGGAGGAGGGTGAGATAGTGTACATATATACAAAATAGGGGTCAGCGTAGACTCCACCCCTAAACCAAGGGCTTAATATGAATGGTTGGCGAATTTAGGTATCTGTTTCCCTATAAAGCAATCAACATTGCCATATAAGTAGTATGTTTAAGATAGCCGGCCTCAAGAGCATTCAGTATAATCTTCCAATCCCTTTTCTGGGATGGTTGCTTTTGGAAGACAAAATTCAACATCTTCTCCTTTCAAGTTTCGAAATACTCTTGAATGTTCTCTCTGCATATGAATAAAATATTTTCTGTTAGCATTCTATTCCGAGGGGATAGAGGTTCCGAACTTATCCTTCATACCTGATTAATCTGGAGGAACTCTTGGTAAATACCATCCTTCTTCATCTTCTCTCGCACATACTTTTGGGATCCACCGAGTAAAGCGTTCATGGTGGTCATTTTGCTATCCCAGGAGACGAACGAAGATATCGCGGTGCCATCCCTCCGTGCTGATTCGGTGCTTCCGTACGGATCTAAGTACTGTTAATCAAAACAATCCGGAATACAAGCATTTAGTCAAATGATAAAAGAGTGGGCTGGGTAGCATACTTTGCATCTTCTTCGCGTCGACCAAATTCTTCCACCAGGCTAGTCCCACCTCTTTGCTAAACATGAGGACGGGATACACTCCGTATGGAGTGATAACATCAAGTTCTTGCTTTGGTAAGAAGGAAATTGACGGAATACCAGCAGCGGAAATATACCCCATGATATTATTGTTGGTATCGGTTGAATTGTTAACAGATGCAAGCATCCCAGGGTTCTTCGTCACAACAGAGTTGCAGGTGCGAACACGTTCTGCATTTTTGAACACCCGTCTGCGATAATAGTCAGCCACTTGGATATATGTACCGACTCAGTTCTATTAGAGAATTTGTTCAAATACCTGACAATGTCAACATCATAGTATGGCATCTGCATCACCTTCCATTGCTCATGGCTTGAAAACCAGAATCCTAATAGATAAGAAATTAACAATCTCATCTCATGAGTACCGCTTTAACAGATACCTACGAACCTTTTTGTACGGTTATCGGACCAAGATTACCCTGCTTGTATTCCACGCTCACAAGTTTTGCTCTCTTAGCTTCCCACAGCGACGCTTTGTCCTGTTTTGATAAGCCACCGAAAAAATAGAGCCACCAGGTAAAAAGCTCTCCTTCATAAGGGTCGTCTAGTCGATCTTTATTTTCACATGCGTACTTTTGCTTTGGGTCGTTCACATCAAGATTTTGGTCCTCAATTTTCGTAACAGCGCAGACTTCTCCTTTCCCCATGTAGAATACCTGAGGCGAGAGTCAATATAGAAGTTTAAAGGCAAATAAGCCGGGTTTGAGCATGACTATGTACTGACCTTGGCTGTCGTAAGTGTGATGAAATCCAGCCATTTTTGCCAGCCCCGGGCAAGTTGGCGAAACGAACTCTTCTGGCTCGTCTCCAGGACACGGACGACCCCATATACACCCCAGAGAAGCTCCCTATATAGATGAAAATATGATAAGTATGAGCGAACAGTAAGATCCTAAGGCTATAAAATTGGACATATATACCCGTTATCCAGTGCCGGAACCCGGTTATTCCAATCATGAGTCGGAGATATCCCAGAAGAATTACCCGCAAACCAAGGTAAGAAGCCGCCAAACCCGGGATAAGTTTCATTGAATTTGAGGTATGTTTTCAGTTTTGTTGCAAGAATTGAAGCAGCAATATCCGGTGCAGCATTGAGGTCATCTGGAGAGATGAATCGAGCTGCATGCCTATCTCCAGCAATCACATGAGAATAAAACATGAATTGAAGAGCCTGGTGATTTCCAACTGTTAGGTAATTATGGTATAATGCGCTTTAGTATAAGCATACTAACCTCCTTGCTGGCTGCGCTGAACGGGTTCTTTCTGGTCGCACGTCCTGTTTTGGGATCAAGCAAGCTTCCATCCCAGGTCATACCAGATTGCTCGTCGTAGCCAACATCATTCTGGTGAAATTTGCCCTCCCAGTAAAGAAGATCCCAAATATAATCAGAAGGGTCTTTCAAAATATCTTTCTGCGAATAGTTCAGGGAGAATCGACAGCTTGGAGCGCTGCTGGGATTTTGTACAGGTGATGTAGCGACCAAAGAAAGGCAACACGCCAGTGCGCCAATGATTGCTTTCATGATGGTTCAATCCAATTGTTGATTGTGATAACACTGGCGAAGTCGCAGTATTTGGAATGTGTGCCATCATATAGAGCTGCCAGTCAACAGGTTATTTATTATATAGCTCCATGGCTGGAGAGCTAGGGTCTACCCTCGCATTTCAATTTACCGCGCGATCTGCACGCCAGGACACTGGAGCTTGACGAGAGCTCCTAAAACGTGTGAAGATTTTGCATGCCTGACGCGCAATTCCAAGCTTTGGTAGCGGTTGGCGGCCGGAGAAATATCAAAAACTCGCCAGAACCCCAGTCCATCTCGTATTCTCCCGCTTTCCATCTTGCTGTCATAAACTTCTCCAGATCGCTGCGATGTGCGTTTTATTTCTCCGCAGGATTTTGCAACTGGACCCGGGAGAATTGGCACCAACGAGATAATATGCACTCGTCTCGATGTCGGGCGCATCGCCTCTTATCATTCCATTCTCGCCAGGCCGGCCACCGACCGCGACCATGGTGCGAAACCGTCGTCAGTCCTTGGTGCTAAGCCGAGCTTGCGATCGCTGCAAACAGAAGAAAATCAAGGTCAAACCAAACCCACTCACCCCGTTTAACTCGGTTCTTTAATTACTTACGGTCTCTCAGTGTGATTTCGGGGATTCTGGATGTACGTCATGTCGACTCTCGGGGCGCGAATGCTCGTTTGAAATACCCGTTCGTAAGAGAGGCCCGAAGTTGAAACCCCAAAGGAGATCTGCACCTGCAACTCAATCGCTCTCACCATCGGTGGGCCATGGCTCTATCTATTCTGCAAGGACGGAGGAATTATCGTCCTTAACGCCACCTGCGTCGAATAATCCATCTCTGGATGTTATTAGGACGCCAACTTGCTGGCCTCGGACGATTAGCCCAGAGACGACCTTTTCTTCCCCACCCGTTATTCAAAGCCCAGAAATCAATCGAACACCTCCCTTGTTACCAGTGACCTTCTCTCTCTATGATGAATTGACGGCTGGGTTAAGTCAGGTCAACCCAAGCCTAACTTTAGACGCTATCGCGACACAATGTTTTGAGCTATACTTCAACTACATATTTCCTCTCATTCCCATCCTCCATAAGCCAACTGTTAAGAAAGGCCTAGATTTTTTCCTAGCCCAGTCGAGACAGAGCGTCAACCGCGGCGCAACAGCATTCAGCAATGTCGTAGATCAAATTACTTCCCGTCCAGCCTCATGGCCAGAGTTCAACTTTACCTTGATTACTGGGCTATGCGCTGAGTCTGCATCTATATTACCTTCGTCAATATTTCCTGGGGGTAGAATTATAGCCGAACCCTTCCTACAGGTATCTCGGAAGGCTTTACAGGCGATTTGGGAGGCGGACTTGGAACGCCCAACGGCCGATTCTGTAGTAATACGATACTTCCACTCCAACTGTCTTCATGCGGCCGGAAAACCGGCTATCTCCTGGCAGATTTTTGGGGAGGCTACGAGGCTCGCGCAGATTATGGAATTGCACGATGAGGCTTCGTATGAAGGGTTGGATCCTATTGAGGCAGAAATTCGGAGGAGAGTCTTCTGGATTTTACATACCGGTGATAAATCCGCTGCTATTTTAAACAGTCGCCCAATAACCATTCATAAATACTCTTTTGATAAAGGGATCAATGTTCGATATCCTTCTGGTTATGGGGAGCGACAACATGAGCTTGGTGCAACGGAGGACCTATCATCTACGACAGATAATACATCCCTTCGTCCCAATATCATCGAAGGCTTTAATGCGAACGTTCGCTTATGGCACGCTGCCTCAGATTTTCTTTTGGAGCTGCGAAGAATACGAGACGAAACTCCTGCGCTTTCTGACGTACCACCACCACTGTTATCCAATGAACAAACATCTCATATTCAAAACTTATACGTTACCTTCATAACATGTCTTGATCATGTACCGCCACCCTTGCAGTTGGATTATTTGGACGACCGTGCCACAGGAGAACCGCCGGAAAAGCAGAGCAATGCTATCAATAATAGCTCTCTTTGGGAAGCATATATGGTTCAACGTTTGAACCTCCAAGTATCGTTTCACTGTTTGAGAATGGTCGTCATTCAGAAATTTGAGGAATACGATATCAGCCTTCCGGATGTAAACCCCGAACAGTCGCACATGGTGTTGCTAAGGAAGACTGAAATTGCTAGAGATATGCTTCGTGCTATTCGGGGGGCACCGTTTTGGGTCTTACAAGTGAATGGCGAGTCTTGCGTACGTTTAATATTGTGGCTCCCCCCCTTTTTTTACTTCGTTTACTAATGGATTGAGGATAGGTTGAGAAAATCCGTTTAATTGGTGCCAGTCTCCTTGAGATAATCCATAAAACCGAAAATCCGGCCATATTATCTAGAGCACGAACTGACTTTGGTTTATTGCTCGATATTTTAGCTCGACTTGATTCCAAGGCATCAGATACGCTTCGGAACAGCACCTCTTGGGGTGTGCATAATTCACGGAAGTCAGCAGCTGTGCCCGTATCCAATATCATAATTTAATGATCTAAAGAAGTCTGTATATATGTAGCATGAAATGAGTCCATGTATCTATCAATATCATAACCCTCAATGTATTCATTATTTTCACTATGTCTTATT
This sequence comes from Myotisia sp. PD_48, assembly GCA_032988175.1. NCBI lineage: Eukaryota > Fungi > Ascomycota > Eurotiomycetes > Onygenales > Myotisia > Myotisia sp. PD_48. The sequence goes on from JANTQB010000022.1 coordinate 67,632, forward strand.
CTATACGAGCATTGAATGAATGCTGGAGAGCAAGCGCCGACTTTTTGGGGGTTCGCTCCAGGGTTTTGTAGTCAGTATAGGTGACCCCGAACCGTGGACCATATCCATCGGACCATTCTAAAACTTGAGTAAGCGAGAGCTGGTATCAGAATGGAATGATCCAAAAACTCACCCAGATTATCCAATAAAGACCAAGCAAAATATCCCTTTATTCGAGAACCATCTTCCTCGTTGGACTTAGAAATAGCGTCAAGGTGATCCTCAAAGTATTTCATTCGATATGTGTCTTCAAATGCCTCTGCTGCATTCATTTTATCTTCACCCGGACATGGGCATCCGTTTTCTGTGACATAAATTGGTTTCTGGTAGAGGCGATACACTCTAGTCAGATGTTTTCGGAACTCACGGGGGCAGCTTTTCAACCACCAAAGCCCACTGTCAGTACCAATTGGCTCATCGTATCGGTTTTTAGGCAGTTCATCGACGTGCCCCATGAAATCGGTATCTGGGGCTGGGCCAGGTTTGTGCCGGGCAAATTGTGCAGTATAGTAATTCATCCCGTAAAAATCAACTTCTGCTTCACGCAGAAGGCTGAAATCTGCCTCAGAGAATGCTGGGAGGCGGTTACCTAGCTGCTTTTGCATGCATTCCGGGTAGTCTTTTGCCAGCCTGAAAAAGCTGGGTTAGTCAAACGTATACACACTAGTAGAAAATCGGAGTGAGTCTACATACAGCATTGGATTTGCAAACCAACCGATGTGAAACTGCATTCGACGCTCCGCAGCTCTCTTATCCTTTTCACTGTCAGGATCCCAAGGTTCATAGTAATCACCGTTCAGAGAAGCACCAATTTGACCCGACTGCTTTTGCTTAAACTGTTTATTGTATAATGCTGCAGCTCTTGCGTGGCACATAATTAGGGTCTTTCCAACAATCCAGGGTTCCGTTGCTGTATTCCCGACAGAAGCTTGAGGGTTTATACTACTCCTGCCGGGGGCATTGCCGCCAGTAGCATAGCCCTAGAACAAATTCAATCAGAATCGACTCTTTAATAGAATATGCGAAAGAGGCAGATAGTAAAAACTCACAAAGATAGACATGATCCAGGGTTCATTGAAGGTAATCCAATACTTCACCCTATCTCCGAACCTATCATAGCATATGCGAGCATAATTCTCAAAATCTGCCTGAGATTCTTCACTGTTCAACCAGCCTCCGTATCTATCATGGAGCGCTTGTGGAGAGTCCCAATGGTGCAATGTTACCCATGGAGTGATCCCACGCTTTAGAAGCGAATCGATCAGCTTGTTGTAGAACAGGATACCTTCCTCATTGATAGGATCGTTTCGACCACCGAGGGGTATTATACGGGTCCAAGAAAGGGAGAGCCGATAAGCTTTTGCACCATATTTGCTCAGGAGATCAAAATCTTCTTCATAACGATGGTAATGGTCGCATGCGATGTCACCACTTGCTCCCTTTGTTCTGGTTGGTTCGAGATGGCAGAAGGTGTCCCAGATAGATTTCCCACGGCCGCCTTCATCGACCGCGCCTTCAATCTGGTAGGCTGCAGTTGCAAAGCCCCACTGGAAGTCGCGGGGTAGCTTCAAGACGATGGGTTGAGGCATGATGATGATGATGATGGATGGATGTTGACAGCGAGAACCCGATGCAGAAAAGGAGCTGTGCCTAATACATCCTTCATATTTTCTAAGTTGTCTGCCTGCCTTTTAAAGCAGAAACTTATCCATACTCCATATTTATTTATTATTTCAGCTGCAGTCTCGGAGAAACTGTTCGGTGCAGTGCTGTTGCTAATAAATAGTATGGATTAGTTATTGTCATATTGTCAATTCGCTGTGGTAATTCGGAAGATTAATGGAATGACGGGAACGGGGAAATGTCAAGCCACTAACAAAGTTGGACTGGTTCGGCGAAATACTTTTCATACCCCTGATACCCACAATTGACTGAGAAAGACTGGGACCGTGAATCTCTTGCGCCGATTATACCCACCCACAACCTGGGGGATGCGGGCACCTTGCTTGATCTGCTCCCGATTCAAAATCCTCCGAGCCGTAATACCTGGAAACAGAACATGTATACATCGATCAATGAAAATGAACATATAAGAAGCTGGAAGTGTCAGCTCTCCAGGGATTCTTACATGATTTATGATTCTGCATTACTTTATGATAGTCAAGCTGGAGAGAGGAAGAGACAAACATGGCTCCTGCTGCAGCGCATACAGTTGACGATATCAAGACTTCAATCGACTTGAAGGCAATCAAGCCTTGGTATCGGCGCAAAAACGGTATTCTGCTATACTTCCTACTTACCTCGTCGCTATGTGCTAGCATGGCACTTGGAATCGATGGCGTGAGTGATTATTCTAATTCATAACTAAAACAAGAGCTGAGTTTCATAAAATATGCTAACGGGAATTTCAGTCTATGACCAACGGCATGCAGGTGCTTGAAGTCTGGCAAGAACGCTTTGGACATCCAACCGGACCTAAGCTGGGCCTGTTCGGAGCTGCAAATGCAATCGGAGGAGTTATCCCTTTTATTTTCCTAGGCTGGATAGGCGATGTGTTTGGTCGACGACTTCCCACAGCCATAGGCTCTATTATCATTATGGCCGGAGTTCTTGTCGAATTTTTTGCAATCACGTTGGACATGTACATTGGCGGCAAGATCGTACTTGGGATGGGATCCTCGCTGATACAGATGGGAGCCCCCGTGCTTATTACCGAACTCAGTCATCCAAAGGAGCGAGTGAGTGTTACGACGTTTTACAACACATCAATTGTTCTAGGCTACGTGGTCGGGGCATGGGCCACGTTTGGTTGTTATCGTATCCCAAGCCAATGGGCGTGGCGACTACCTACACTCATACAAATTATTCCATCGGCCTACCAGCTGACTCTGATCTATTTCTGTCCCGAATCGCCACGCTGGCTGATTGCACGCGGCCAAATGGAGAAAGCTCGCGAGATACTGGTAAAATACCATGGGGAATGCGACCCATTGTCAGAGCTAGTGGAATTCGAATGTGTTGAGATCCAGGAAACTATCAGAGAAGAAAAGGAAAGGAATATGACGTGGAAAGCATTCTTCTCATCCAAGGCAAATCTGAAACGTATTGCACTTTGTTTCGCAACGGCGGTGTTCAGTCAGAGTTCCGGAAATTTATTGGTGTCTAACTATCTAACGCAAATCCTAAAGGATACGGGATTAAAGACCCAGTTCGAAATTACTCTAGTGAACGGGATGGTTACTTTGTGGCAATACCTAGTTGCTATTGCTGTAACGATATGCATCGATCGATTCCGTCGACGAACGTTCTTTCTCACTGGATCCGGTGGAGTGTTGGTAGTGTTCATCGTATGGACTATTGCATCACAGCGATATATTGTACGCGGTTCATTACCTGCCGGACGCCTAGTGTTGGCTTGTATCTTCTTTTTCCAAGCATTCTACACCATAGCTTGGACGAACCTCATCGTCACGTATCCCCTGGAAATCGTAACATATCAAATGCGGGCGAAGACGTGGGCATTTGTGCTGCTCACAATCCAGGTTGCGAGTATTTTCGGCGGGTATGTCAACCCGATTGGCCTGGAGAACCTCAGCTGGCGATTTTACATCTATTATTGTGTTTGGGTCACGGTTGTATTTTTGGTCGTGTACTTCTTTTTCCCAGAAACAGCCGGTCCTACGTTGGAAGAGCTATCGTACCTTTTTGAGGGCAAGGAACGGAAAGAAAAGCTCACTGTGGACATCGAAGAGAAAAAGAAAGCCAGGTTATCGGAAGAGGAGGTGAGAGAGCCGGAAAAAATGATTTAATGTATCACAAATAAAACGGTCAATTAGTATTTGTTCTGTCTTCTTTTCTTTTTGATTGGACTTAATTTTAATCAATACCTGATTGGTAAAAATTTCATGAGAAAAATTTTCAATGCAGCGAGTCGTACAGAGTACGGAGTACAGAAGCACAATGTGCGTCTGTCCTCCGTGTGGTGATTGACGCCGAAGTCTCGTACAAGTCGATTTGTCTAGTAACTATAGAAGGATCAACAGAAAATCAGACAGGGGACGAAGAGGTATTCGCGTCACTTGCTAATTCTAGGTCTCGTTGGTGGGCTGTTTCGAAGAGAAGGGGTCAGTTCAAGTCAAAACAGTCGAGAATGGTTTCATCGCATAAAGTATAGATTGATTGTAAACATGCCGTGGAGTTTCGGGAATGAAATGGCGATCCCCGCCAACTTTCACTTTTTTGGTTCGGCTGATCATCCCAGGGGCTTAACAAGCCGATATCGATTCCATCATCGATTCCTTGACTCTTCGAGGCAGCATGGTTAGAGTCTGGCCCAACAAAATGTTTTATCAACACGTCGGAATTCCCCGCTTCTCGTTTATCGTAGGCTAATGGAACAGATATCCCAACATCAATATTCGTGATACACATATACATCATTATATTCGTGTTTTTCTCAATTACTGAGCAAATAGCCTATCGTCTCATCTCCGCCTTAAAGTCGCCTCACGCCACACGCCACATCCTGGCTGAAAATGACTGTAAAAGGGGGGGAAATCCAGGGATTAAGCGGTTGGGATGTGACGGTTCTTTTATACATCCTTGATGTCATCCCACGGAGATCCTCTTTATCGGGTTCCACCTCCAGGTCCAGGCAAGGGATACAGACACGTCAATCTAGTTAATGAGGCATGTGTACCTGATGATCTGTTGGTTGTCCCTCCATTGTACTCTCTAGGCTGAAGTCGAAACAATAAAAAAAATACAAATACAGAAGATCGGATCAGCGGAATTTGAGATGCTGATAACTTCTGAGAACGAGAGTGGTGGGAGAAGTAAAACAAATTAGAAAGAGAGGTTACATACGGAAGAAGGCGACAACTGCCTTCATGCAGGTTGCTGAGATTGCCCTGCATATGGCCCACAACACCCTTATATCTTCCACGGCATCTGCTGTGCGTGTGCGTGTGTGCGTGTGTGTGTATCCAGAATGTATGTAACATTCCATCCCCATCCCATGTATGTATTAGTTTACTGGGCATGTGCCTCGAGACAGACCATCCTTCACCGAAACTCGAAAGTTGGTTCGGCGATGGCGACGGCGATGTGATGGAAGATGGCAGGGAAGCCTGACAAAAAGAGTATATGTAAGAGAATAATCCATACAGCTTGGAAGCCTTGTGCCTAACTAAGGTTGATCTTTAGATCAAGTCTTTTTAAGTAGAAAGAATGGGAAGAAAGGAGCATGGTCATAACCTTGCAATGCCAGGTAAGTTGCACCAAGCATTGAATTTTTCATGACTGGTCAAAAAAAAATAATAGCTCAGAACCATTTCATTATCTTATCGTACTCTCTAGCTCGGACATCACCATCGTTCCTCGTGTATCCTATTCATCTTTCAATTATCGTTTATTGTCTCAGCTTTACTGGATAGTTACCACACGCCCCTCGTTCTTTTTGTTATCTAGAGTTGACCGGTTATCGACTCGAAGACCGTCACAGCCACAAATATTTCCCTGTGCAGGATACCAATCGATAGACTCCTCAAGTGTACACCGGGAGCTTCCTATATACACACACCTTGACACGATCCAGTCCGAACATGCCGTCGTTGGTGCCTTCGGATGTTGCTCGATTCATTCGAGGTAACTGGACCTTATGACCGTATTTGTCTTGTTCATGAGCCCCTGGGGATAAGCCTTTACGAGCTGAGATGCGCCCTTGGGGAAAGGTTTTCAGCAAGGAAGTTCTACGAATAGCTAGTTATTAGGCAACCTTTAGCCGCCGTAGACTACTTACATGATGAAGCGCACATTATTCACACTGGCAGGTCTTGTCAGGCCGAGTTACTTCTTCTAGATTTGCAACCGAATAACCTTCTCATGGGAATTAATGACAAGTCTGTACTCTCCAAGTATGAAACCGACGAACTTGAGCACCCAGCGCCTCGGAAGTTATTGGCGGATCGTGCCATATATCCCTCCAGGCCACTTCCTACTACCTTCGGTCCTCCAGCCCTCTGCGATCTAGGTGAAGCAAGACTGGGAGATAAAGAACATCAAGATGATATCATGCCAGATGTCTACAAGGCTCCTGAGGTAATCGTTGGCATGAAGTGGGGCTATACAGTTGATATCTGGATTGTTGAATTCGTTTCTCCATTCCAATCACGCCCTTGTTGGTAACAAAGATTAGACCCGGGATCTTTTTGAGACCGACGACCTCTTCCAAGCAAGGAATTAGGAAGGTAAGTATGACGATGCTTATCATCTTGCCCAGATGGTAGCAGTTTTAGGACCACCCCCACTTGAATTTCTGAAACGCAGTCCTCATTCCTTGAAGTACTGGGATGAAAACGGTCCGTACTAACTTAAATCTTTTTCTGTTTCCCCAGAATTCTCGCTTATTAACTCCATAATTAGGGAGCTAGAGAGGGCTTGTGCCAATCCCAGATACAAGCCTTGAAAAGCTTGAAAAGCGGCTCACTGGAGTCGATAAAGACAGATTCTTTCTTGAGACGGATGCTCTGTTGGAAGCCTGAAGCGCGACCTACTGCAGAAGAGGCCATTTTAGACCCTTGGCTGATGGAGGGCTTATTCGAGTCAAACAATACATGAAGGAGGTGATATAATGAAATATTTGGACCGTCAATTCAACCCCCTTGATTGGCAAGGAATGAACATGGTTGAGTAACAGAGATTTCTTATGCGTATTAGATCAATCAAGCAGAGTATATGGAGTATACGGAGATAAACCAGTCAAAGAATAAACGCGACAAGGTAGGAGGTATGATCAAGAATGAATAAATGTACTGGGTAGTACGACATAAATGTGCCCAGCTCCCCTATTCATGCCTAGAATGTAATGTAGTTGCAGGGGGTGCATAAATCTTATCTTGCCTCAACTTGCAGATGGAAGTGGTAATAGCGTGGGGAATTCTTCAAGCGGCGTAAAGAAAGAAAGAAAAGAAAGGAAAAGAAAAAGAAAAAGAAAAGAAAAAAAAATTCTTTGCCTCTCCTGAAGTAAGATTGAGGTTGCATGACTCGATATTCTGGCCACGAAAGACCCTTGGCTTCTTCACGCAAAAGGATGACAATTTCTCTGGACTCCTTCAAAAAGAGAAATCCCCCTTGATCCTTGCCCAGGTTGGAACCCCCGTTGTGCAGGGCAGGGTAACAGGGAAAAGGCGGGAGGGAACTGGATATCCGGTAGCCCCCTCGCCTTGGATCAGAGAAATGAAAAAAGCGACCAACGAATGGATAAGTTGAGCTTCCTCAAGAAACATGATTCTGTATAACCACTAGATATCCAGTTGTATTGAAATGAAGAGGGTTGATTGGCAAGCAATGAGCCCGGATCCAAGCCGAAAGATAATGAATTATAATATACCCGTGTGTAACTATCGCAACATCGGCGGATTAATTGTCTCTTCAATTTCGACTTGGGGTGAGTTGAATCGGCTTTAGAGTTTTCCTAGTTAGAATTCTCTTTATATCTCGGACAGGTTCTCAATTCTTCCTTGTCTCAGATCATCTGCGGGACGGGGATCATTTTTTTGTCTTTGAAGAATCAAGAAAGACCTTGAAACGGAAGCTCGAAAAAAAAGAGAAAGGAACAAGCATGGAACGAGAAAAAAAGTATGATATGTAATATGTATACGGGGTAAGGGTCCGAAGAGAGTTACATATTGGTGTACGGTTTGTCCCAAAAGCCTTTCTTCCCTTAAAAACCAGGCCTAGTATAGATCGGTGTAAAATGAGGAGTAAGGGGAATGCGTGATCCTAGCCTTACACCTAAGTTTTACACCAGAACGTAACTAGTGTGAAGTGCAAAGTCTTTTGGGACAAACCTCCATACATGTAGTTTGATGAATGGCTGGCAGTGTGTGGGACGGCGTACAGAGAAGAGAGTAGAAGGAGTGACAGAGAGCACAGCATTCAGCAAGGAACAGAATGACTGTTTTGAATAAAATGTGGCATTCAGATATCGGACTTTCTAACTGGTTGACTGTTCTAACTTCTTTGCTCCGTGCTACGTGGACGGAAATATATTGTGGAATTCTCCCAGTCGTACGACAGAAGAACCCAAATTTCAGAGATACAAAAGGATTTCAATACTCCGTACAACGGAGATTGAGGAGATAGTTAAATTAACTTACTACTAACTAGTTAGTTACTCCGTACTAAGAATTGGTCCAAGCAATCATTATTAACTATTTCTTCTCAAGAGTGGTTCGGTTCCGTTTAAATAAGGCTGAGTGAGCGAACTAAAAGATTTACCGCGGATAAAATTGGATTTTATTGATCAAGAGTCAATAGTCCCGCAAGCATAGGGAGATAATATTGAAATCAAAGACTGCAGTTGGACGATGTTTTCTGCATAAACTATGCACATCAGTCATGAAAAAATAGAAAATAGAAAAATAAAATAGTTAAAATAATAATAATACTCCGTATATGGAGTGAGAAGAAAAAACAAATAATACTTGATCGACTTGATCGGAATTTGCATGGTGACGAATGCAGGTTACGAGGATTCAGTGCGAGCTGGGGCTTGAAACCCTTCAGCCCAAAAAAAAGCCACGAAGAACCACTCGGAAAGCAGTGTTCGATGGTTGGGTACGCTTTATCCACATCATCCGTGAGCCTCCGATCGAAGGCGAATACGGCAGGGTAGCAAACGGAGTGATTGGTTCAACGCGGCGAGCTGAGCAAAGAGTTGCCCCAAGAATCGAGATGAGACAAGCGAGATTTGGTGGCTGTCCGTGTCGCACGTCCTCGGCAGGAAAATCACTAGCGCATGGGGGGAAGAATGAATTGTGGGTTGGTTGTGATTGTTTTTTTGTTAATTAGTTATGATTATTATTATGTTTTTGAGGGACTCGATGCAACGTATGGAGGGGAGTATTGAATAATTATTAAATAAGATAATCTGTAATTCTGTATACGAACGGAGCACGGCTGTTCTCCGGAATACCTGGTCCATCTGCACGGATTAGTTTAGTGATTTAACTTAGTAGTATTTAGATGAACAGGTACGAGTTATATTATTGCGATCAAGAAAGCGCCAGAGTTAGACGTTGCTTGGCCAGGATGAGAGAGCGGATCAAAGAGCCTGGGGGGCGTTCCCATGACCAACAAGGATTGATTGGACACCCACTCCTTGTTCCGGGTTATCAAGCATTTCGTTTGCATTCCCTGTATGGAGTACCTAGACGGTGGGTTTTAATGCCGCACAGGAATTAACAAACTAGTTTAGTTTAGAGAAGTGAGAGAGAAAGAGAGAGAAAAAAGACGGAGAAAGAGAAGGGAGAAAATGGGTTCACAAGGGGTTGTTTGGATCCTTCAATTGCGATAAATAAATACCCCGTGTACTGTAAGGCTATCGTAAATACCATGGCTACATTGACGATGTGGCTCTTTGTACCTGGACTAGCCGCTTTAGGAACAAACTGCAATTTCTCCTGCCAATCAAGAGAGGACTGGGGGTCCACTTATTGCTCCATCCGGCCCAACTCAACGAGCGCCCTGGTATCAGGCCCGGTATTGAGATTACCGAAATCCCTGCTGGTTGTCTCCATCCAAAAATACCGTCTCCATCTTTCTTCTTCTTCTCTCACTCTCTCACTCTCTCACTCACTCTCACTTTCTCTCTCTCTCTTCTTCTTCATCTTCTTCTTCTCTCACCCGCTTTCTCTCTCTTCCTCCTCCCCCTCCCTCTCTCTCATTACTCCTTCTCTTCCTCTCTTCTCTTCTCTTCTTACTCTTCTTCCAACTGGCCCATCCGTTGTGGCCGTCCGTTCCTTACCCGACCCGACTAACTGACTTTACTCCCACTTCTCAGCCTAGTGCTCACTCGACCAGCACTCGTTCGCTCCGATTTTTCCCTCTAGTGTCCTCTCTCTTTTTTCTTTGGGTCGCTACTCGAGAACGACTGTAGACCTCGTTCTTTCACAGTTGAGGTTATCCGTCGATTGGATTCGCTCTCTCCCAGGCTGGACAGTGCTTTCAATGCCTACAGGATTCGATCGGGGAACCGTACTCCGAACGACAAACCTGCACTCGATCCCCATTTCACTTTCGACTTGCATTTCCAGTTCTATTTTGTTTTCTTCCTCACTCAGTTTGACAGAACTTCGATTGGTGGATCTTGAAATCCAATTCTGAACAGTCATTACAACCCAACACCAAACGGATATTATTTCCATTTGAGTACGATTCTTAATGACCATGACTTCCGTCTCTTTCGCAGCGCACGAATCCCATTGGGGTGGCTCAAACCATTTGCATTCCCAGTCGTCAGCTTGTAGCAGTGGACAATCCTTACTATCCGGCAGCGGTCCATCACCCAATCCCAACTTCAGTTTCCCAAATCGACCGCAACATGACCAACTTTCCGGATCCCCCCGGCAAATCAAACGTCGATCGGCTGCAGCACTCCCAGCATTTTCCTTCCCACTGGCACCCGAAGATCCGTCGTCTTCCACGAAAACCCCTTCGCCTGTCGAAGTGTCATCGAATAATCCTGGAGATTGGTTCCGATTTCCTAACGCCTCACCCAACGCCAGTAACGAGATGTTGTCCGTCCACCCCGATGCAATTTCTAGACCACACCCCCCATCGCTCCCTCCACCGCCTGGCTCTTTAAACCCTCCCCCGCCAGGTCGAGGTGCTCGCCGGCATGCGCATAGGCGATCTGCAGCAATTTCCATTTCGAGTGTAGATTTAGGTGCAGTAGCCAAAGCCTTCCCACCCGTTCCTGTTGGCGGCAGTGCTCCATCAACCCCAAAGTTGCCATTCGCCAATGACGACCCTGCCAAATTGAGCTCACGCTCTTTTCCTGATATGCAACTAACCCAAACACCTCCTCTCACACCTCTGCTACTAACTGATCTGAAAAACGGCTCATCCACCGAAGAATCCACTCTACCCTCCCACTCCTTCCATCGCCCTCTGTCCACAATATCCTCCGAAAGCAGCGTCTCAACAGTACGACCGAATCAATACCCCAGTGAAAAACCTGGGCTGAAGAGCGGGGCTGTGACGCCAATTGATGAGACATCTTCTCGTCCGAAGACCGCTGGTCCATCATTAGTTCAATGGGCAGAAAGCAAAATCATTCCACGGGAAGACAAAGAGACGAAACGACCAGTTTCTGCGTCAGCTTCAGTTGCCTTAAGCCCTAAATTCACCGAGATTTCTACGTCGAGCCACGAAAACATCTCCGGTAAGGATGATAATGACAACTCACGCGATCCAGCTATCAATGATGACAACAACGTACTCCAAAGAACTACATCAATAAATAAACCAAAGAAACAAAAGAAAATGCGCCCATGGGCTGGTATTCTGACTCGAAAGGGCAAGAAACGATCTTCAAAGAAGGCTAAAAAGTCTCCTACACCACCAATGCTTAGTAGAACTAACTCGGAGCTCGGATCCATATATTCGGTGAATTTTGATGAGGATAATACCATAGTCATTCGCACTCCAACCGCCTCTCAACACCCTCAACACTCGTTGGCCCATGGAAACAGCGATACTTTCGATCTCGATGCAGCCTGGAAACCCAAGAGCTTTTACGAACAGCAAATTGACTCCGATGTATTTAGCCCCGTGATCGATCTTGATGCCGCCCTAGGTCCGTTCAATACCCCTGAAATGGGATCTGAACGGAATACCGCCAGCGGGTTTTCAGTTGCCTCGAAGAGAATGTATAGTGGTGGACGAAGAGGAGAATTCGTTGGCCCAGAAATGAGGTACCATCGTCGAACAGAGAGTGCTCCGGAGATGCCACAGTTCGATCGCAATGCCCTTGGTCGATTCGGACTTGCGACTGCCATGGCCAACCCAGATGTCTTCGATGAGGAAGAGGAAGATGCATTCCTCGCTCAAAACGAAAAACCTACCACCGCTAGCAACAGCACCGAACCGAACTTCCCGCCTAGGGTAGATAGCAAGCTGCCAGTATCAAAGACCATCGACAACCCTAGTCAGATCTCCTTGCACGAATCAATCGAAGGAGGAAGCCCAACAGAAGCAAATGGCTTAGGCATCCAAATTGTGGATTCTGCCAGTGTGCTTGATATTGATGAGAGCGCTACTGCTCCTCTGGTTGAAAATCGGCCTAGCACCGCCCAAGCTCTGACTCCCGTCACCCCAAGTGCCAACATTGTTGAACTAGCCGAGAAACAACACGAAGCCACTAACCTTCAGCATCCAATTGACATTGTTGACTTCGAGCAGTATGCAACCCGTGACGTTGAAAAGCCGTCCAACTCAGCCCAACCGTCACCTAGGAATTTCGAAGACAAACGACCTTCCACCTCTCCCGAGTTCGCATTCCCCCTGTCTAAAGTTGGATTGGCCACAAGCGGCGTCCCGCTTATGGTCCCCTCTTTCCCGTCCCCTGCGCCGTCAAACCTGTCATTTGACGTACCGCGCCTAGGAACCGCCTCGTCATCGATCACCGATAGGCAGACCAATTCCATTTACAGCGTCGGACCTGGCTCAGATTACTTTCAAGGATCAGTCGAGGACGTGCCGTCTCTAACCAGCAGCGCCTCCACCATGACTGGTACCCTACCCCGTCAGTCTGGCAATGGTACAATCTATCCACGAGCCCCGTGCGACCGATCCTCCTCTTTCTCCACAGCTCCGCCATTCAGCTCCAGTCGTCCAAGCTCCAGCTCCACAAAGCGTGCTAGCTTGGTTAGTTTCTCGAAGCTGGTGGGTGCCACGTCGGAACGAAGCAAGCTTAGCCAGGAAGAGAAAGCTCCCACAGATGAGCCGGAGAAGAGGAGAAAGAAAGGCAACCGGATTAGTCGGCTAATGCATTTCTGGAAAACCAAGGAGAAAGAGAAGCAGCAGAGAGACGGCTCCAAACATCCAAAGGCATAAACTAGAACTAAACACCTTGGAATTGGTGCAACTTTCGCTCTTGTTCTCTCGACTTTGAGTCCCTGCATTTTTTTTTATTATATTTGATTCGCTTTTGATTGCTTGGAGTACACATGGAGGGCACGATATCACGGATGGGCCTATTGACTTATGGAATTTTACTTGAAAATTTTTCCTCTTTTGTTTTCCTCTCTCCTTTTCACAAATTTAACCGTTTATATCCTGTCATTTTCCCCACGATACTTTCTTCTTTTTTTATTACCTTTTCTTTTCTTATCAAAGACCCTCTTTTAATCAGCTTTTTAAAATCCTCTTTCTTTTTTCATTCCCTCACTTTCATTCCTAGCTTTTTACGAAAATCATCTCTCCAAACGGGGGTTTTCATTTTTCATTTACCTGATGGATTTCTACCTCTTTTCTTTTTTCAACGCTCTCTTTCACTACATACATCTGCATTTCGGCGTGCGTACAAGCGCGATATCCTTGTCTATTCGGATCACTCCTTCATCTCAAGATTTTTTTTTTTTTTTTTCATTTCTCTTTCTATAAACAAAACTCTCACATATCTTATGACACTACACTCTTTACTTACCTCTCACTAATCACTCTCTTGACCAAAGTCTACTTGTTCTTTTCCTTGCACTCGATAGCTCGTCGATGTTTATGATGGCGTTGCTTTCAAACGAGTGACTCGAGTTTGGGATGATAAATATTATTCTTTTTCCCTACTATTTCGGGAACTAGACACCCTTTTCTGGCTCTTCTCTTCGTATGTAGATGTCAATATTACAGATCTGGACTTCGGGACATTTCTTCTACTCTATCTTTTCATCATAAGTAGTTACGTATCTTATTGCCAACCCAAGGTAGCTAGCTACCTAACTCATGCCTCCGCTCTCCTATATACATGGATCTGATATCTCATATCCTCAAGGGCTACTGATCCAATATTATACTTCAATGCATCCCTTTCCCGTCTAAACCATCTTGAGTCATCAGATAAGACGCTCTCCCAGCTACCGGCAGCCACAGATAGTAATGTATGCTCTAGTAGGAAGCGCATCGGATACCTTTTCCCTTCAACGGAGACATCGCGATGTTCTGTATTTGCTGTTCCCCCGGTGGGCGACGGGGAAGAAGAAGGAGGTGCTTCGGATGTGGATGTGAGCGATACCGTCGAATAACTGCCTGGGCTATCGACCACTAGTAATAATGTTCCAGGTAAGAGCAGGTCGGTTAATTTAAGTAGCATCGAAACCGTTTGAGAGATAGATGTTGAGAACAGCTCATTGAGGGTAAACATTAGTGTTACGAGCACTGTTTTAGTAGGGGAGGTCGGGTGGGTATATAATAGAGATGACAATGCTTCCTCTGATAGCGAAAGAATATCCTTCTTTTGAAAAGAGACCGTAAAATAGGGGTCGTTACTTGCTGTTTCCCCGTCGCCGCCTCGTAATGGCAGGAGAGGCGCATTTGCACATGGTTTTGGCGAAGGGATTGAATCCGAGGTGATCGCTTTCGATAATTCATCTATTACCGGAGCCCAGCCAGCAATGTCAAGGGCTGTGACACAAATACTTGGACCCGATGGTGGTTTGGTTAGAGGATACGGTTTCGGGTCAGAATACGATTCGGCATTTTTGTCCCCAGATAGAGACAATTGAGAAATATCCCCTTCGATCTCCGTGGAAAATTCCTCCGTGTTATTCTTGATCGTGCTATTTTGGGCATCCAATGTTGCTACCCCATCCTGCATGTCTCGCAGAGCAGCTGCGATCGCCACCACTTCAGCCCCAGCTCCGCCTCCAATGCAAAGAATATGCTTCTTGACGACCCTTTCACGTCCTGGATCGGAGGAAGCGGAAGCAGAATATGGGTTAATAGCGGTAGAATTCAGACTTTTTATGTTGTTGAAAACGCCTTCAAAAATTCCAGCGTACCCGAGGGCCCTGGCGGCACTCCATCGAAGAGCATATGCCCGTAACAAATGTGCATCTGCATCAGCAAAGGCAGAAACAAAATCTCGGTTGTATAAATGGGACTTGATTGTTTGAATTTGCTGGTTCAGCAGCGTGGTAGGATCTGATTGGGATTGCGATGACGCATCTTCAAGGCTAGAGATTTCACGAGACCGCGCAGCTGGCCAGACAAACAAGGATGTCTTGAATATGTTCAGGATAAGTTGTTGCAATGGAATAGGTAGCGCCACATGGGCAGATAAGTGAGATGCTTTGCTATCTCCAGTGTCCTGGTGGCCTTTTGTTGCAATCTTCCTTGGTTTTGGAGACTGTCGTTGGGAATCATTCTTGGCTCGTTTGGGGGTATCCTGTCGGTTTCGAGGCATTGTTGATTTTTTTTTTCTGGCGAGCGAGCTCTATATATATAGATAACTATAGAAATAGAGAATTGCACAAGTAGTTCAATCGCAACGAGTTGTTGGCTGGGGGATAATAGATAACTATTTCAAGATGTGTGAATTATTACTAAGATGTTGCTTTCCATCTAAGGATTTGCCCATAGTTACTTGTTACCTCCCAAGGCACTGAGCCATATAATTTTATTCGTGAAACTGACATGTCTGACTCGGAAAGAATAAAACAGAGCAAGCTATCTGAGTTGAAGATAAATACATGCATTCAACGATATATTAAAAACAAAATCTGTACAAATTATCCAATTTTCCTTGTTCAAACCAAAACTCCTGCCCACCCTGATCCTTTTCTATGTACACAGTCTATGGTCTATAAGCATATATCTTGAAAAATTCGGACAATAAAAGAGGGAAGAGAATAGAGAGCGCAAAAAATTAACATTCAAAGAGGTCCCGTTCCCCTTATACCGTTTTCTTCAATCTGTTGATCAACATCTTATCCAAGAACCTTAGAGCGTCTTCTAGGGTGCCTTCGAGAACAGATTTCCCAGCTGTCATGGTAAGACGTTCAGGAGCAGGCTGTTTTAAGTACGGCATCACGCGGGTGCGATGAGCAGCTCTAAAAACCTGTGGTGTATTTGATAAATTAGAAATTTTTCCTGATAGTGGAGTAGAGTGGAATCAATATACCTTTAAATGATTTGCGATCTTCCTGAATTCGTCCTGGATCTTCACATCGCCCACTTCCTCAGTCAATTTGTTGCGGAAGGAATGTTTCTTCAACCCTATACAGAGTTCCCTTTGATTCACGGGGATATATCTGTCCATATCCTCATCTTTGAGATACCGATCCATCCCCAAGAATGCATCGATCGCTTGAAAGAACAGAACATGGTTCCCCGAGAGCCCGTCATACTTGACGAACTCGCCATCTACCATCCTTCCAACACCCCAACCTTGGAAGCTTTGCACATAGCTTATCCAGACAGATTTTGAGATTCTAGACTCGGTTAAATTGTCGTAAAATATAAGTAGCAAATCGCGGAGTTTGAAGGTGACGGTCTCAAGGTGCTTCAAGCAAGAGATTTTATCATCCATATCAAACGCTATGGTAGCGCGTATCATCTCATAGTATATTGGAAACGCCTTTTAAGCCTGTATTAGTAAAGGAAAAAAAAATGAAGGGAATAGTAGTTAGTGGAGGGGGAGGTTCAGCTAAAGGTACACACCATTACTTCTACATCGTAGAACATACGAAAGAAAACTTCTTCCGACGACCTGATCAAATCAGATCTACCAACATTGATCTTGTACACCCTTTCACCTTTCTCGTTGAAATTATGCAGGACGTTTGCTGTATTGTTCCCGCTATCCGCCGCAACTCCAAATTTTCGCTGTAAATAAGGCCAGGGGACGTCTAATTCAGGAGGAAAGTCCACGATTTTCTCATACTGAGCGACTTTGACCACAGGGATAGTTGCCCACCTATTCCAACTTGGAATTAGTATCAATGCTTTTTTGTTTCAATTTTATCTTCGGGAGGCTATGGATATCATACCGATAAGCATGACGACACACAGCAATACAACAGTAAACCCCGTTATAAGCATCTCGGGGCAGAGCATGCCATTTTCCTGCTTCTACTGCTGCTAGAACCTGCTCAACCTCATGGATGTTGACCCGTTCTGTCAGAAGCTTTCGCATCAGCGATCGATATTTGCTTCGTCGTTCATTGTTAACATCATTATCGAGCGAAGGGTCGGCCGTGGACAGAAGAGGCACTAGCTCTAGATAGATATCTTTATATGGACGAAGAGCTTGCGGCCAGGAGTCGTGGTTAGCCTTTGGCGGCCAACTTCCGGCACCATCTTCATCAATCAATCTCGATAAAATAGATGCAATTTCATGGTCGCCCTTGAGAGCTCCAAGATCTAGCAATCTCCAGGCATTGCCTGTGTCGTCGATGGTAACGGACCTAGAGCGCCTTCTCCATAAAAATGTTCCAGCTGAGACAACTAAGACGCCTAGGAAGCAGAGTGTGAGGATAACAACTTTAAGAGAATGAGGGTAGCTATTCATCGAGATTAGCTCCATAATATCTGTAAACCAGCCAGATTAAGTTGATATAACTCAAGTAGTAGAAGTCCGGCATCTAAGATCTGACATGCAGTGGCTCTAGTCAGACCTTAAACTACCTACCTGGGTCCCTTAATATAACTACATTTTAGTCTCGCAGAAATATTCCCATATTGGTGCAGATCAATTAAGTCTCCGCATGAAAGATTTCTAGTATGTTTCACTGCAGAAAAATCATTCCTCATGCCACGTTTCGTAAACTACCTAGGTAGCAGGACGTAGCACCCTCTAGTATGGCTGAAGAGAAGACCTTGCAAATTGTACGTACTGGTACAAGAGCACGGAATTGGAAAAAATAGGCCTTGTGCTCAGAGTAAAGAAGAGAGCCACCGAGAAGCGGTAGAAATTTCCGGGTTCACACGCATGGGGTATAAAAATAACTCTGGGCCCTGAATCCGCGTGTTAACATGGAAGAATGAGCTAATTCTTGTGGTATTGGGATTAAAAAAACTGGTACGCAATCAGGAAGGCGAAATCAGCTGGTTCCTATAATGTCTTTGCGGCCAATGGAAGCCAGAGGGAAGTCATTCAATTTTACGTCCAGAAGTTCTGCTGAATGGAACATTGAATGGGAATTTTGCATTCTGTTGTACTCAGGACGTGAAGTCCGTGGTAAAACGCAGCCTTGGGAAGATTCGGTGCAAGATACCAGAGACTTCTCGATAGTTAGCGACAGACACCACCACACCTTCATCTTGAAGCGTTTTTACCCCCCTTAACTTCCTAGGCCCCTGAACTGACATCGGTGGTGAGAATGATCTCTTTTTGGCGGAGAGTTAGTGATACGAAGAATGTCGAACAATGAACGATATCGGACTCGAGCATTCGTTACACCGCCAAGTGCGCTGAACGACGGCTCGTGGACTGTTTCTGGTTTCACGATCCAAACCATCCGAGATTATTAGGCTCGATTGGGCTTCTTGAACTGTTCCTTGCATACCCTACAGCCAACAGGTGCGGCTCGTATATTCTCAAAATAAATCGCCGTCTCGGCTGCACTCCTACCAGCCAATGTTACCTAGTGAATGTTCGCATTCAAGCAGTTCCTCGGGAAGGACCGCCGTATACAGGCATACAAGTGTGCTATCAGGACGATCAATCGTATTTGATATCCAATGGCCCCATATAGCCTCGTGGTGCCCATCGTTCCCGGAACGGAGTTGAACGGCCGTCCATGCAAGGGTACCAGCCATGAGCATGGCATGGGTGAAAATACGTAAATATCCCGCCGGTTCGTCTATTTGAGGCTGATTCTCTCGTAACAGGAACTTCAGCTGAACTAATAAGTAACTCGTTGTGATCGCTAAAAAGAGCTTTTTTTTGTATTGTTTTATTTCCGTTGCTCTTTACTCCCTCGCTGTATATCAGAGCCAAAATGAAGTTCAATGCTTTGGTATGGCTTGCCTGCACGGCAGCTAGTGTGATTGGTGCTGCTACTCCAGATGCAGAGAAGGATGCAGCGAAAGAAATCAAAAAGCTTGAAAGGAAATATCATCTCTCTGTTGCTAAGACAATCAAGGGTCGTAGCTCAGGATGTGACTGGAAAAAGATGAGTTATCGCCGTGAATGGTAAGGAAAGATCAAGTAACAGTGAATGCTTCTGAACACGAATAGTTAACTAACAGGATGACTGAAAGGGGATCTTTGTCGGAAGCTTCTCGTCTTGAGTATATTAATGCTGTTCAATGTCTGCAGCAGAAGCCTGCGAAAAGTCTGAAAGCAGATGTTCCTGGAGCTCGAAACCGCTTCGATGATTTTGTTGCTACTCACATTCAGTCAGCTCCTTTCATCCACTACAGTGTATGTTGAGATCTATCTACTAGCCTGATTTCAATGAGAAATACTGACTTCCTGGAAAGGGCCTCTTCCTGGCTGCCCATCGCCATTTATTACACCTCTATGAAACGGCTCTTCGTGATGAATGCGGCTACGAAGGCGCCCAGCCATACTGGGATTGGACTCTAGATTATGGAGATTTACGGAAGTCTTCCATTTTCGATGGCTCTCCATATTCAATGGGTAGCAATGGCGAATCCATTCCTCATGGCCCAACAGAGATCTCAGCCTTCGGTCTATCATTTTCGCTACCACCCGGGACAGGAGGTGGTTGCACCCACTCAGGCCCATTTGCGAACTACACAGTGAACCTTGGTCCAAACGCTTTCGAACCAAAGGGCCCTAATGGTGGGCTGGGATACAATCCACGTTGCCTGAAGCGAGATATCTCACTGGCTTTTGGTGACACGCTGAAACCAACAGCTGTGTTAGACCAAATCAGCTCATGTAAAGATTTTGCCTGTTTTTTGGCCAAATCTGAGGCAGATAGTAGCGGCCATACCGGTGGTCATTTCGCCATAGGTGGTGATATGGTGGATGCTTTCTCCAGCACCACCGATCCAGTGTTCTGGTTGCATCATGCAATGGTTGACCGTGCATGGACCATATGGCAGCATCAGGACGCGGAGATTCGAACAAACCAGGTCGCTGGCACTGGTACAGCACTAAATGGTGAGTTGTTAGCCTTTTGTTTTACCCCTCAGCGTTTGATATTCGGTACTGACAGGCTCCGGATTCGTGTGCAGTTCCTCCTAGTGCAAATGTGACCCTCGACACTCTTATCGATTTTGGTATTCTTTCGCCTGACCAGCCAGTCCGTGATCTTGTCTCAACTATCGATGGACCCTTTTGTTATATGTATCTTTAATTTAGGAAAATTGGGTTAGTATCATTGTGATACCAACGCATCGACACGAAAAATCCACCTGGGCGGTGGGTATGCTATTGTGATCTTTTGTGTACATAAATAATGTGAGATAGTTAATAATTCTAGCACCTTTTAAGAGGCATATTTGCATAATATACGCTCTGCGCTATATCATAATCATGAACCAATTGAGCAACCTAAAACGCTCAGATCTGATTGTCGAAAGTAGACCGACAGATAAACGAAAACTATAGCTCCACATTTGGCATTTACCCAGCTCAATCCTACACCTCTGCTTAAATTTCGTTTCTCGTTAAATTTTATGGATCGTGCGTTCAGGGGGTCTTAGCCCGGTCCGATTCTAGGCCTATCAAGAGAAAAGAACCGACATCAGTATGTGTAGCAACCAATGAAAGGAATAGCCCTCGTATGGTTCCAAATAGTAGCCACCCAGAAGAAAATGGAAGTAAAGAAGGCTAATACGCACATGTCGTGATGTTCACTCAGATTGCTCAAGTACTTATTCAACTCCTCGACTCGTTCCTTATGTGTCTTGATGCCCTCGCGCTTCAATCTTTCATTTAACTGTAGCAAGAACAAAAAAAGGCGAGAGTCAGCAATGATGGCATCAATATGCGATAGCGAAGATCATGACATACCCTCTTCCTCCTTGCCTCTTCGTGGCGTTTTTCAGCCTCAGTTTTTGGAGGTTCAGGCAGCGTATCTCTAGCACTCGCGCTCACGCTTCGGCTTCGCCTTTCCCCGGACTCATTTTCTGGATGTTCAATTCCACTACCAGCGTCCGTAACAGGTGTAGCTTCGGCTGGTGTTTGTTCCTCAGATTCCACTGGTCTAGGCTTCTTTTTCTTCTTCTTCTTGTCGACCCGTCCATCTTGTACTTTGGCCCCTTTTATTTTCAACCGTCCTCCTCCACTAGCAGTATATTCGCTTGACGGCGCCATCGTGAATGTCGTGTGCTCAGATCATGGACTATGATGTGACGAGAAGCTGGCGTGCAGCTCGCAGAGGAAAAAGGGATAATCGGTATAGCCTTTGCAGAGTATCCTGGCTATGTGGGTTCCATAACGAGTGTCCCCGACCGTAATTATATGCACTCTGATAATTACAGCATGTGTTTGTCCACTTGTTGCAGTCTGGTTGAACTGATATTGGTGAGAAGCTTGTGCAACGAGGTATAGACGGCTCACGTGATGCACTAATTTGAATTGGGAAGTTTGTTATGAAACCTCAACCACTTCTTCCTACTTCCTAGTTACTTGCTACTTGCTAATTAATATCAGATATACTATGTACCTAGGTACATAGGTACCCATTACGTGTTCTCAATGACCTTTTAGTATTACAGCGGTAAAGAGCTTAAGTATCTGACAGTCAAGTAGTACTTCCTCCTCACTAAATGATGATAGCACCTACCTAGGTACCTACTACCTAGATCGAGAGCTATCAGGAATCAGGAAGTAGCGATGGATAGCGCATTCGCATAGCCTATAAACATGGATATCCCACCCGTTCTAGGGTCAAGAGACTCACTCTCATGGTCAATCTCATTAACTATGGAGTAATACATTACTGAACTGAAACCACAGATTGATACCCTCCAAACTAACTAGTTACCGTCATCAACCATGCCAGTCTCTGAACCACTAAGTAAATGCCAGCAGGAAGTAGCAAGTAAGTGGGCGAGGCATATGGCGTGGTTGGAAGTGGAAAGAAACTCGAATTTGTTGACGTTACTTATACTAATGGGTAACACCATCAGATGAGCCTGCTTCCCGGCCTGAAATCCTTCTTGTATCGCTTCACAAGCAGCCCAATTTCGACGAGTCTTATCGCCGCCTCCTCTCCGGGTTGTGCATGGTGGCACACCTCCATCGAGCTGAACGCCCTAGCACCGCCTTGATCCACTTGAGCGAAAATCCTGCAGCTGTTCTGGTCACGGATCCTGGAATAGCTGCTATTCCTCACGGAGAAGTTCAAACCAAGCTGAGGGAGTATGTAAATGGTGGTGGAACTGTCATATTCGCGTTTCATTTCCCTAGTTTCACCCACGGGGTGGGTATGGGTGTTTTTTTTTCGACAGTGCTCGACCTTCCATGGGAAAGAGGGGATTTTCACCGCACAACATTTACGCTCAACCCACGCGCAGTGAACAATCTCCCCTCCACACGCCGTCTAGCGCCATCTTACAGCCTAAAAGCATTTCATCTCAAGAACGTGAGCCCCGATGCGGCAATCTATCTACCTGGGCCAGAGAGTACGGTCGAGAGTCCCATTTTCCTGCCTCTGCCTTGTCCGATTCAACATCCTGATCAAACACCTGTCGCGTGGGCTCAGGTTGGTCAAGGGTGGGTCGGGTATATTGGTGATGTGAATGCAGAGCGAGAAACTACGGATGTCATCTTGTCGATGTGCGGTCTTTAGGCGGTCTGTAGGGGATTATTCCTTACCCTACGTGTCCCTATCTAAGTATTCTTTCCAGCAACCACTCCTAATTTTGTACGAGGATGCAAGCTAGTTGGAAAGAAGTCTTAGTTTTTCAAAGAAACGCGTTATCAATAAAAATCCGGATCATAAAACGTAAAACTTAAGTTCATTATCATTACTCATCAAAATAGATCTGATAGTTATTGTTTTGGTAGCTCTTAGACAAGGAAGATATTTGTACAGTATAATCCAACTTAATCAAAAGGAATAGGTCGCAGGCTTTGTCCTCCGAGGCGCTTTCTCATTTCTTCACCTGCAGCGGCAGCACTCGGAACTTTGATACCACAACAATCACCCCAAAAATCAGCCTCTTTGGAATGGGAATGGGGATGGTGCGAGTGGTCATGTTCTTCTTCTGGTTGGCGTTGGCCCATTGCCGGAAGCGCGGGGATTAGCCCTCCAAATAAAAAATGTTGCATTATCGGTAGCTTGCCAAGGACTTCTTTGACAAACATCTTTTTCATTCCAGCTTCGACCTTGTGCCAGTTTTTGGCACCAGATATGTCATCCAGCATGGGACTATGCCATCTCAGACCCTTGACAGTCTTCACACTATCCACCCACCTGACCTGATCGAGATACATCCATTTCTCGCCTTCTTCGTCGAGAATAACGCTGTTGTGGATGGATAAGGGAGTTATGTAGTGATGACCAGTTAGCTGGGCGGCTCCAAATAGGAAAGGTAGAAACTGGTAATCGTCTAGACCCCATACGCCATGAGAACCGGCGGGTTCTAGATAGTACATAAGTTGTATCCGGCGCATCAGCCGTATGTATTTCACGAAGACCTCACATACCAGCACGGGGAAGTCTGCTTCATTCAAGTGCCCTAGTTGGTACAGGCAGAGTAACCACATCATGAAATGCAGCTCGTGGCCTGATCCATAATCGATCCGGGATCGGGATCCGAGTGAGTGCACGAGATATGTTGAGATCTCCCCGATTGTCTTTGTGTCTGCAATCCCAAGAATGTCTCTATGCCATGCCACACTGTGAGTCTCCACGTCGTCAAACAGGGAGCGAAAGGCGGGGTTTCCGAATCGCGACCCATTTTGGTCAAGCGAAGGGTGAATTTCAAGAAGCGATTCTATGGATGAGATGATGGATAAGATCTGGGATATTATAGGAGGTGATGAAGAAGCATCCTTCTGAACATCGGTGACGGATTTCTGCCGTACGCTGTCCGACAGGTTGAAGATGAAGGCAGTGATCCAGGTGTAAGCTGGAGAGGCAAGGAACATTTCATGATCCTGAACGGAAAGGATACGCGGGATGGGGCGAGAATATTGGATCTCATCTAATGCAGGACGGGCCGGGAGCTGAGGAGTTGGAGGGCACGAATCATCTGTGGCGGGTCCTTTGCGCCGTCGGCCTGGAGGCCCTGTCCTCGCCAGCTTCTTTGACAAGTCGAGGGTTGTGGTAGGATGATCAGACGATGGTTCTGGAGGAGCAGATGCCATCTTTCTAATTGGCCAAGATCTAGAGATCTGAAATTCTAGCTTTTAAAGTTGTCTATCAAACCATCAACAACTTGAGTTGACTTGTTTCTCATGTTGAACGTTGAAGCGTTATCAAACATCAAAGCCATATACCTAATCGGGTCTGCGGTCACCTGACATCATTTATAAGCTCCTGGCCAACCAGAGCTGTCTAACAGATCCACCAGATGCTCTAACTAGGCGTAGCTAGACGCTTAACTAGCCTTAACTAGACCCTTAACTAGGCTAATCTAGACTCTTAACTAGCCGTTACTAAACAACCACCTAAACTCGAGTTAGCTACCGAGTATGGAGTACTCTGAGAGAACTTGGGTAAGGCTGATAGCAAAGATAAGAGCTGATAGATGACCACGATAATTTGGAGGATTAACTAGTTGAAATAATTTCGTTTGGCGCGGTTTATTTTATTTTAATTGTCTCAACTTACGAATGAGCAGATTACGTGCTCCCTGGTGCTGATGTCGACTCACACTAGTTAGTAAAGGATATTGGCGGGAAATAGAGTCTGGGTGGAAATCTCCCCGCATCGATATCTCGAAGCCGAGTCCACCCAAGCCATTATCACTGCACGTTCGCCAAATTCATGCATGAATGATACCACCTTCACACCGTAGAGACGGAGCTTGTTTGAATGAGTTCCTGGTCGAGCGGAGCGGAGTCGTAGTTGACTGCGGAGTAGTTCGAGTGTTGATGAGGGGAATAGAAATCACACCATTGCTAGCAACTGGAGCTACTGGGGGGTTTTGTGGAAAATATCAGCGACGAAATATTTGTAGGCATCGTCAGGTGTTCGTCCATACGGATGCTTTGCCGTGTTACGAAACAAAGCAGCGCGAGGATCATGCATTGTGTGAGACAAGAGAAAGATGCAGGGGAGGGGAAGGCGAAGCTTTATAGGATCGATCGGTTCCCCAATCAACATTCGTCCCAACCCTCTAATAGTAGAGCTTTTGCTCGTTCAACAATCCAAAGCCTGGGATATAGAAAATAGAACCCAAGCTCCGAGTATTGATCTCAACTTCAATAAATCGCACTTGACTGATTTCGAGCTGAGGCTTGTGACCGCTCTCCACTGTTGAGGGAACACAACATGGGATATTTCAATATCAGCTGGAAAATACTTGTGCAAGGACCTTTTAAGGTTGGCGCAGGCAAAGTGATCATGCAACCCTGGGCCAATTAGACCCAAGGTCCATGGCTAAGTGGACTGGGGGAATAGCTGCCAAGCTAAGTTAGAAATAAATCGGAGTTTTGACGTTTGGTCCATGGCGATCGAAGGGTTGGAGGGAAAATTGGATAGTTCAGTATTTGTATGTTTATAGAAGAAGAGCCGGCTTTCCCTTCGTAAAACGCTCACTCCGTCCTGGTTTCATCCTTTTCAAACCCGGCTTCGGAGAATGTGTTACCTCTTTTTCCAACCAATCCCTTAGAGCGACCGGCGTTTATTCGGAACTATACAAAGAAATCGATAGTTAGTTGAGGTATGCTTGGATAGAACAACGCGCAACCCGCCAAGGGGAGGCGAGATTGACGAAAAAGGGAACGAGAAGCTAATTTGTAAAAAACCAGAACGAGGCGTTTGGTCTGGAAGCAACGATAACCACTCGGAGCCGGTGAGGAACCGTTAGCCAGAACGAGTGAGAAGACTCGGTGAGGCCAGAAACTGGGGACCAAGCCTTCCCCCAAGCCCGAAAGAATAGGGAAGCAAGAGAGAACCGAACCAGAAACCAGAACCCAACGCGGTGGGAAATGCCTCCTCAGCGGAGCCAGAATAATTATGGCTCCTGTTCGCCGTCAACCGCTTCTTCGCCCGCCACCTCCACAAGTTCCTCACAAGCTCCTTCCAGACAGTCTTCGTCGCTCCAAGTAAATCGCTCTTCTGTCGTCACCGAAAACACCCCCATGGTTAGTCGAGACAATCTGCCGAGAAACTACCAGGCAAGTAGCGGAGATGCCGTGAATCCCGACCCGAATCCCGCCGCAACCATCTCTTCCCATAACCCCCCGAATCAGAGCCAGAATGAGGACGGCTCTGATGATCATGGTTATGATGATCAGGCCTCGCGTGCATCCAGTGGTAGTCCTCACGAGATGAGCTGGTATAAGAAAGTAGCGGAAAAATATGGGAGTTTGGAATTGGAAAATAAAGGGAGTGTTGCAAGGGATCATCTCGCCCTCGGTAACTATTTCTTCTTCATCTGATTCTTTCAAATAATACCTGATTTCTCATATTTTAATTTTAATAGAACGAACCTTTCTCTCCTGGCTTCGAACATCACTAGCATTTGCTTCGATAGGGATAGCTATTACACAATTATTCCGCCTCAACACAGCAATACGCCAACAAACTCCATCGGCGAACTCATCTCCTCCTGTTCTTTCCAACGAATATATCGAATCTTCGGATAATATCTACTTCTCCATTAGCGAAGGGGATAGAAGACTTCGGAGTCTCGGCAAACCCTTGGGTGCTACATTTATAGGGATAGCGATCGTGGTATTGTTTATCGGATTCCATCGGTATTTTGAAAGCCAGTACTGGGTGGTTCGGGGCAAATTCCCGGCCAGTCGGGGTAGTGTGGCTTTGATTGCTTTCATCACTGCTTCACTGATGGTTAGTAGTCTGGTGGTTATTCTGACAATTGCTCCGTCGGGGTTGGAGAGGTAAAAGCCCTTTTACCTACCTCCTTGAGGCGTTTCAACAGGAGTTATTTCTTCTTTTCTTCTTTTCTTCTTTTTATCTTTTCGGGGATTTGATGTATACTACTATCCCCCCCTTCATGTTTCGGTCTTGTTGCTACGGAGTTTATTTACGTGAGCGTTCTAAGTTCTCGTTATGCATATGATCATTTGTTTCATACCCATGCTGTTCTAGTTCATATCATTCAATAGTATTTATTCTGCAATAGGATAAGGATGCAACAGGATAATGATTCCGTTTATTTCAAAGAACATTTGAAAAAAGGGAGATTTGAGTAGATTATGTATGTATGTATTGTCTTTCGATTTAATAAAGGATTCTCGCATCAAAATAGATCGGTTTAACAACACCTAAAACGGACAAAGACCAAACCAGAGGCGCCATGCAAAATAGCCAAAAGAAAAAGCAGAGGAATTAAGCAAACAAAGGAGATGCACGAAACCGAGCCATTCAGTCGATGCTAAGGCTCTTCTTCATATGCACGTCGGTTGTCAACGGAAAAAGGCCGAGCGGGTAGGAGAAGCAAGCAAAAGCAGCAAGCTCTAGCTGTTCAATATATGATATCAATATTGAACGGCACTTGTTGTTGTTGTTGTTGTTGCTGTAGTCCCCCCTTTCCTAGCTTGCCCTTGCCCCGAACCCAAGTCAACTCAACCAGTTTCTCATATTAGTGGTTGGAGTTGAGTTGGGTAAGAGGAGAGCTAGAATTAAGCTCCCTTAATGGCTGTGCCGTTGGCCTTGAGCTGATCGGCGTTTTGAGCCCATAATTCCTTCTTGCAGTCCTCTAAATTGGGACACATGTGAGCTTCGAGTAAGCGGTGTTGGCCACAGAATAGTTGTTTGCAGAAGTTGCAATCTCCGATGATGGCCTGGGCGAATGCACGGCACTCCTTGAATTGGCAGCGTGGTCTTCGTGGAGGCATTGTGGTTGTAGTTTTGGTAGTTATTCGTAGAGGAGAGCAGGCGGAGTGGAGGTGTCTCGGTTGGCGGGATGGACGTAGAGAGGGGGGATAGAGCTGTAAACTGGTATATATGTTAGCTTGACAAGGAGTCATGAGGAAGAAGGAGAATGAAGGGAATGTATGAGCGTTGGGTAGAATTACCTGTTTCGGGGAAGCAGAAGAGGTCAAGTGACTAAGTTAAGAACAAGCTCCGCAGATGACGAGGGCGGTAAAGAGAAGCAGTAGGAATCAAGTAGGACGGCCTGATCGAGAGAGAGAGAAAGATATAGAGATAGAGAGAGGAGGGAGAGAGAGTGTGTGTGTGATGACGAGTGCTGAAGCTAGAGTAAGAAGAAGAAGGAGGAGGAGGAGGAGGAGAAGGGAAATAAGAGGATCGGGAATTACACGGAAGAAGAGAAAGGAAGCAGGGCGAAACAAGGCCCTTTTAAAGATACGAAACAACGACGGGGGAAACGTTGCTGCTGGCGAGGCGGTGGGCAGCGGCAGAGAGGAGGCAAAGGGGCCCAACTTGGGATGGCGCCTAGTGGACCCGCGCTGACTAAGAGAAGCTTCCAGTTCACCCATGACACTAATTTACACTAATTAACACTAACTACACTAACTAACGCTAAGAGTTAAAGTTACCTAGGAAGAGAGATGGAGAGTAGAGAGAAAGACAGAGAGAGTGACACGCAGGAGGAGGATCATCATCATCATCATCATCATCACCACCACCCACAACTCAACTCAACAACTCACCACTCTATCACCTGCCCGAAACCAAAGTCTCCTTGTTGGTACAAGGGGTTCCAAATTAGTGAGCTGGGTCATCCATCCCTTCTTCATCACCTTAACCATCTTCTACCCTCTTCTTAACCATACTTAACCAGCTAGTTAATCCAAACCAAACGGATGTCCGATGAAGTTGAACAGTAATTCCGGGGTACTTCCATATTCCAGCATCCAGGTACCTTTTGCTTATCCGTATCCGAGTCGTATTAATTACGGCTCCACCCGCCCACATGAGCAGTTTGCCGCTGCGTGTTACCTGGGCAGATGATGTAATGCCTGGTATTCGCACATACCCAGCGTCAGGCGGCAACCACGTGATGCCGCCTAAAAGGAAAAGAAAATTAAAAAAGAAAAAACAACTCAAATACGACCTCCCTCGCTGATCACTAGCAGAAGACAAGACGTGGGATCGTGGCTCCAGTCTGCGCCCATATAGTTTATGCATATATAGTTTGGATCGCAGACCATGGGTTGGTCTCGAGAGCCCAGCGTTGCTTTATGCCAGCCTGTTCGCTTAGCACGCAACCTTACTCACCCCCTAATCCAGCAATCCATCACATCGAATGCATAACCATGGAAGTGGTTGTTAAAGTGATCTTGTGGCAAGAGAAACTCAATTTATGCACCCGAACCATGGTCCTTTTTCTCTCCCAATCCGGTGGCGGAAGAAGGAGAAAGAAGTACGGAGTAATAATCTAGATTCTCTTTATGCTAGATGGCGATTGTCTCACCTTGATATCCCAAATAAGCAATCATAACATGTCAAAAACAATGCATTCCGTTTGCATGCATCCTCTTCCCTTCTTCCTTATCCTGTTCAATCTTCTAAATACTTAATATGCCACGGTTCACAGGCCGTAAGAAGTGCAAATCCGGCTTATGTCCCTCCTTCTGGGGATCCAGGAGAGAAACAGACGACGTTCCAATGGGTTCGACATGTCCCAGTCTTGAAGATCCGGATGATGATGGAGAGGACTTAACGGTCATAAAACAACACCACAATCCTGTCTCTTACACCCCTTGTTGACACCCTTTTTGTTCTTTCTCTTTTTCTTTTCCTTTTTCTTTCTTTCCTTTCCTTCCGTTTTCGTCTGGTTCGGACACTATCTTTTTAACATTCCCCCCATACAGGTTTCGGATCCCGCTAACCTGGACGATCCGCTTGGCTACTCGCGAAGCCATATTTGCCCCAATGACCGGCTTCCGTACGATACTCCCTTACCCAATACTCCTTCCGATATACAGGAAGCATACGAGGCTGCTACCAGAAACCACCATCACGAGCATGTTCGGGATACAATACACCCACAGGATTCGCCACTTTCAGAACAGGAATTGAAGGACATCTTTTCAGGGGCTCCCCATTTCCTATTGGAGAAAGGCACCCGCCTACAATGGTTCCCACACGTTATATTCCCTTGGGACGAGGACATGGAAATTCAAAACCTGCGAGATCGAAAACCGTTGCATCATTCTTCATTCACCCAATCCACCCTCCATGCACACTTACCCGTGTTTCTGGAAGGCGAATATTCCACCCATGGAGCTCAATACACCCAGGAATATCTGACAGCCAAACGGCCGTCTTTTGATATTGGCGTCTTCGAGGTCCCGAATATGCTGGCTTCCCGTGCCAAGGAACCGGGTTGCGTTGGTTTCCGTCACTTTCTTGAATTGCCCATCGCTCCCAAGCTAAAAGCTCATTCCTTGACCCTAACTGATGCTCTCTCCGCAGAGGCCCAGCAAGGACTCAATCTAAGGCGGCTGGGCGAACCGTATTCGTCTTGTAGTCCTAATGTAGCCCTCGATCGTGGACAGCTAATTCGAGACGGGCCGTCCGCATGGCGGCGATTGGGCGTTCGTGAGTGCTCGGTTAAAGAGATCACTGAACGACTACAATCGCTTTGTGAACTACGTGATGAGATAATTTTGCAAGGCAAACCCATCTCTATACTTGACAGACAATCAGTACAAGAGCTTCACCACGGGCTGTTCTCGAAGTTTCTATTCCCCCCTCCGAAAGGATTAGGCTTGCGAGCAGATCCATTGGAATATGGAGGTCTGAAAGTTCAAATCGACCTACTTCTGAGAGCCTTGTTTGTTCCAGGGGCGTGGATCGATTTTAGCCAAATCGAATGGAGAATCCGTGCAGGCCAAATACTCTGGGAATCTCCTCCACATCGTGATGGGATTTCCCATGACCTATCTCCTGATATGTCGAATATTGACCACAATGCGGAGAGGAGATGGTTGCTGCTACAGATGCTTCTGACTGCGGAGCTGATTGTGCGACTCGACGCTGCAATGAAAGTCGGTGTTATGGGGCAATCGCAGGATCTGGGAATCACCCAACAAGATATATACCACATGAATAACGCGAGGAATGACCAGGTTGACTGGTCAATTATTTGTTCGCGTCG
Source organism: Myotisia sp. PD_48 (assembly GCA_032988175.1). Taxonomy (NCBI): domain Eukaryota; kingdom Fungi; phylum Ascomycota; class Eurotiomycetes; order Onygenales; genus Myotisia; species Myotisia sp. PD_48. The sequence continues at coordinate 98,640 of JANTQB010000022.1, forward strand.
TGCAGTGGAAAACCTGGTTATTAAATATTGCCCTCCCGATGAACGCCAGACTTACCAACCCACTCTCGATCCTCAATCCGAGAAGCGGCAACGATTCCGCCAGAAGTTAGGTATTTTCAAACCAAAGGAAAAACAAAATTCAGAATCCGCATGGGATTGTATTACTCTCCCTCGTTTTCCTAAGCGGCAACTGGAAGGACTTTGTGTCTTTATGGACATTATCCAGTGGCCAGGAGCTGACAAATTAAGACCCCGCCTATGGGAGAAATTGGAAGCAGCAGTGGCAGATCAGGACACCATGATTAGGGCATTTTCGGCGCCAATATCTACTGCTCCAATAGGTCACGGAGACCCTGGCTTGGAACACCTCTCCGAGTTTGAAAATTCGGACACTTCACATCTCGTTTTATTGCAGCCAAGAGAAGACGAGAGTCCCGCTGAAGTTTCTCCCAATTCGTTTGGCGGCTGGGTATCCCGCTCGTGGCTATCGGGGTTCGTGCTACCTGGCGAAGCTGTAAATGATCTTCTCATGGCAACAGTGCTAGAAAACGATTTGGTTGCAATAAACTCGCTTGGTCGCGTTGCTAATCTTTATGGCGGCTTTATATATGGTGGCAGGAGCTGGTGGAGTAAGATGTGCATGGTCTCCAGAGTGCTTAGCTGTCTGGATGGATGCACAATGTGTATGGGATGGGTGTCTAGTCCTGTTGTCCCTCTCGATTCAACGGGCAAAACCATGGCAGACCAATGGTTGGAGGTGGAATTGAAGGGCCCCAACCGTGCTCACTCCACGCCACGAATCTATCAAACCACCCAGGTTCTCTTCGAGTCGTCCCCCCTCGGCGACGGTGGAAAACTCACCCCTAGGCAATTCTCAATGCCAATGGATGATGCAAATCTAGATGCACTACAGAGCACCGTCATCAACTTTGAAAGCATATCTCTTTTCGAAGCCGAAAATCGATATTCCAACAAACACCTGCCCCTTAGAACGTTGGCCTATGCTAGTTTCCTCATCAAGGATGTACCCTCTTCCACGTCGCGCAAGGTAACCTTTCCGCTATCGAACAATTGCCATTTTATCTCCTCGTTCACCTGTCTACCCCCAAACGGATACGCCGCACACTCGTGCAAACATGGAGACTCTCCCACTTCCCCACAGAAATACCACCGCCACTATCAACCGTGGATCTTCGATGATGAAAATATCGATTCGGCTTCTAGTACGAACCTCCAAGATGGTTGCACACAGACAACTTCCAATCAAAGTAGACCCCACCAGCCAAATAAGGATAAAAAACCGCATCGGTACCGCCTCCCAGGCCACCCCCTCCATACGGCCACCTTTCCATTCAGCTATATCCCCATCCCTGAACTCCCCAATATTACTACTTTCCCGCCGCCGAAACGAGGCGAGTCCCAGGATTCTATGGCAGGCGTACCGCCCGAGTTTGCTGCTCGAGCAGAGCGTGCACGAAGGTTGAGGCGCAGAAAACGGGAGCACACTTACATTATTGACGCGAGGGGTAGTAAGGACAAGGAAGCAATTGCGCGCGCGTGGTGTATTGCCGTGTGTACACACGCGGTTGTTGCGAGAGTGGGCAGGACTTGTTTAGCGTGTAGTATTCGTGAAGCTAAGGCAGCTGATGTGGATGTGGTGATTCGAGTTGGGTCAGTCGCCACCGGGATATCATATTAACTAATTCTGATTCCGGCCTACTGTTGAAAATAGTACACATATTTTATATAATAGTTCATTTGTTAGCAAATATTCCCCTTAGTGTACATAATGTTTAATACCAGTACTCTTTTTTAATTCTTGTTTCATCCTCAAACATCCATTCATTGCGTTACGATATAATAGATACATGGAATTTTTTTTCTTTGCCCCCTTTTGTGTCATATCAAGTTCATCCACCACCCCGTTATGTACATCCATCCGACCCGTATCGTCCTGCCTTAAACAAAGGATCGCAAAACAATATGCTTAAATCAAATTTTGGATTTTTCACCAGACCTAGAAGTATTTCAACCCAGTGATGTGTCAAATTAGTCAATCACATCTCCTGCTAGGTTCTAGTTTTTATCTTTTCTTTTCTCGTCACATTCCCTCGACTCTTAAATTTAACAATCTCTCCCTTTTTCGCTTTCTCCTCCCCCCCTTGTTCAAACTCTATCCACATTGGAGATTGAGAGTAGGTACCAGAAAGCAATCAAATCAACTCGGGGCAGGACGATAGGCAGCATGAAGAAGGGGAACAATCTTACATATGGTCATGGAAAAACTGGACAACGACCTTATACCCATTCTCATACTCCTTGACAACCTCAGGATCCTTCAGATCGCCTCTGGCAGCCAACCAACCATGAATCATCGTCGACCAGGTCTCCACAAACTTCGCGACCTTCAGGTTCTTCTTATACTGTTCGACAACGGCGGCATCTTCGTCCTTGGAAGCCAAGACGGCCATGGGGATGGCGACCTTCTCAGCATCTTGGGCATCCATCATTGCTGGGTGGCACTGGACGGCAGCTTTGAAGCTTGAATCAGCTCCAGAGGAGAGGGCAACCATCTTGCCTCCCCAGCAGTACCCGAGCAGACCCCAGGCCTTGAAACCAGTGCCAGCAGGGCTGAATTTGGAGTTTGCTTCTTCTAGGACGGCCGGAATGCGGGACAGAGTGTTTTGTGGGACTGCCTTGGTTCCGAAGAAGTTGCCTAGCTTTGCCTGGTGTTCTTCGGTCTGGGGAGGGTACCATGAGATATCGGCGGGTTCGCCATCAAAGAAATCAGGCATGAAAACCCTGTATTTGCGTTCTGGGTCGGAGAGGGCGATTATATCTGCCCCCTGGATGGTTTGGTCGAAGAAACCGAAGATATCTGTAGGATAAAACGGGGTTAGTCCCGGTATGGTGTAGATGTTAAAAACTGGTTAAGATTGATGGAAACGAAGTACCGTAAATGACAAGGATGGCCTCGGTAGCAGATTCTGGGCCAGTGACATCTGATTCTCAGACGATATCATTAGTTATATTCCAAGAAATCAAATTGGATGGAGGAGTGACAGACAAGTTTTCATTCCATTGATGGTGACGAATTGGCCCTTCTTCTCGTAGCCGCTAGACACGACGGGAGGGATCCTTGAGTAGAATAATCGGTTCAGCTATCTCCATCATAGTTGAGGTTGAACGGGTAAATACTTACGAGCAACAAGCCTTGCTATACTGAGCCATGATGATTGATTGAGTCAAATGGTGATGATGGATGTGAAGTGATCGAAGTGGTTGTTGAGGATAATTAAAATAATTTCTGTAGCATGGCGGGGGAGAAGAAGATGCTGTCATACAAGCAAGTAAACAAGAAAATACGAGAGCGGCTCTCGGCTTAACCACCGGCGCCCGAGGTTTAGGCTTTGATGCCCCTCGCTGAACCTAACGAAGTTTTAGATGTATCACAATCTATCTAGATGCGATATTCAAGAAATACAAGCGGATCGGATCGATAACCATGTGCAAAATTTAGTGCTGGTATTGGTTTGTATGTATATGTACTCCCTAAGTCTAAGTAGGAGCGCTGATGGACGAGAGCAAAGGTGCCTAGAGGACCGAAACCTAAGCTATAGGCCACTCACGGCTTTGCTCCGTATCACCAGTAGAAGCTGTGTAATGAGCTTGGAGTCCCTTGTTTGGGGAGGGATGAAGTGCGAGTAAATCAAGAAGTTGAAGGCAGAGTGGGCAGCGGGAAATCGAAGACGGAAGGCCAAATGATGCTAGAAGAGACGCGCAGGGAAATGCTTGATTTGAGTATAAAAGACGGCATGAATATGAAGAGTTGTAGCCAGCTAAACTGCTGCTAGATAGTGAAGAAGGAGGGAGTTCCTAAGCCAAAAGTACGGGCGTTGTTGTGTGACGAGACTTTGGATGAAATGGCAAAAGCACTTGGATGATGTAAAAAAAAAGCAAGAGAAAAATTCACTTCCCCAAGTTGACTGAAGGAATATAGGATAGAGAAAGCCTAGATACCAAGGAAAATCCACCAAAAGTGTCCATAGAAGATAAGAAAGAAAAGGGCACCATTTCCAATCAAAATATAACCCCTCTCCGATATAAGAAAATCCCGCGTGAACTCCCAGAGCCTCGCAGTCCTTGTAACCAGTACATCAAAGTCCGAGGGCAATGAATTGAAGTAAAGAAATATGAAAAAAAAGGACAGATACAAAGATAAACACAACAAACAAAAAAGGCATAAGAGGCGGAGAGGGGAGGGGAGGGGGAATATCAACCTGAGAAATTCACCAATGGATATGTTCCTGGCGAGAAAACCATGTAAAGGAGCAGGTAGAAATGTACGAGACAGGAAATATGATGATGAAGCGGGAAGGAGACAGGAAGAGAGACTTGTAAAAAAAACAAACAGAAAATCAAAATGATATGATCAGAAAAACCCGGATGATGCCCTTTTATTGTTCGTTTACGCCCCGCTAATGAATAAATCCCACAAAGTAGGTGAGAGAATATGAAAAGGATGTCAGCGAATGTTGTTTTTGGTTGTATTTGTCGTGAAGAAGATCGTGAATCGACGGCGCAGCAGGTGGTAATATCAAGTTTCCAGGGATATAAGGAATGTGACTCTGACGATTTTAGAGACGAAAATTGGGATATGTTTCGTTGCAAAGATAATTGTTGTGTAAGACAGGGGAGAGGGTCAAAAAGACTCCGAGGATCATGACCAACTAACGACACCGCACTCTGCATTTTGAATCTACAGACACGGTAGCTCTTCAGAGTAATCGATGTCGTCTGGTAATGGCCGTGAGCTAAACTAGTCATCCTGGATGATGTGGGTGGTGGGGATTATAGGCAGGATGCCCAGGCGCTGTTACTAAGGTAACCTCGTGCTTCAATTGAGGGGGGTACTGCATCGGTTCGCCTGAGTACCAAACGCCCATAGGTAACGATTGGTCAGGAGTAGAGGTCATAACTTCGTTCAGGGTCGGTTGCGGTTCGGCCGATGCACCGGTGAGATTGTAAGTTGCGAAAGAGATCGGGGTTGGGACTCCACCGAAAGAAACTGGGATCGTAGAGCCCATCGCTTGGGGGATAGATGGATCCATAGCTATCTGATAAGTCTCAGCTGGACTGGTCATTCGGCGTTTGAACTCCTGGCCAAGTTGTTGAGAGGAATGGAACTGGTCAGCATATTGTTGTGATATTGGTGAAGACACACCTGGTCTTGACAAGCTCATAGACCTAGTTATTTGCCCGCTCCATACTGCACTTTCTTGAGGTGTACCGTATACTGCGCCGCTCGGCATATTGACTGAAACAATGTCGGCTGGATCTGGTGCGATAGAAAGTGAAGTTGCGGATGCTAGAGGAACGGATAATGGCACGCCGACCTGATGCATCACTGCCTCGTTTGGTGGTACTATTTGTGGTCCAGTCACCATCCCAGGGACTTGGTGGTCAAATATTGATGGGTCGCTCCATTGATTTAACGGCGGTGGTCCGACACCCATCTCGACCACTGGCATAGGATCTATAAATATCTCAGTTTTCAACACCCTACTGAATTTCTTTCCTTCAACATTAAACCAGAAGAACAGGAGGGAACGAAAAAAAGAACAGAAAGAAAAGAAAAGAGAATCTCTCGACCACCATCTCCGGCGCAATGAACCAACCTGATGTAAATGATGCCACTGGCGCACCCGCAAAGGCACCAGCGCTGGGATTAAACGAAGCCAGGTCTTGGGCCGAATTCAATGGCATGGCCTGGTATTGGAAGTATGCATCCTCTTGATCTACCATGGTTGCGCCTCCTAGAACCGGCGGAGTAGTGGCTAAAGACGCATCGGGAGTTGCAGTTTCGGTTTTCGATCCCGGACGGCTTCTCTTGTCCGTCGTTGGCTGTTGATCAACAGGGAAGAAATGACATTCTTTTTTCAACCGAATGCAGTTTTCACATCGTCCTTGGGAGTCGTCGGGCGCTAGAAGGCAGCGGATCTTTCTTCTTCTGCAATGAACTACGTAAAAAGGAAATGGTAAGAGTTGATACCCCGGATTTAGGTCGCGCGAGATCTTTAACAATCAAACGGTCTATAGACAAAAGCGGGCAAAAAAGAAGAGGATCCAGCAGAGATGCGTATGGAATGCTCATCACAACGGGATTCAGACTAGGGTATTTCAGAAGGTGAGAAGATGCTTACCACATGCGACAGATGTTCTGTGGTAGCCCAATTTATTTCGTTTCTTGTCTGCGGCTGATCCCGTCGAGCTGTCCATAGCCAAGGCCTGATGATGTTCCTTGAGTTAGGGATCGATAAGTGACTTCATGCATAGCTCCCCTCAAAACCCGTGGCGGACTCGAAGATGGTATCACGGTTGGTGAGTGAGCGTATACCTGTACTGAACTACAGGACTCCTATTGCCTGATGAAGAAAGGATGTTATTAGGGATAGGGAAAAAATAGGTTCGATAGCGTCCCATACGACAGGGAGATGCGAGATCGGGGGCTTGGTTGATGAAGTATCAGGGTCTCATGTTCATCCCCGAAAGAGTTCAACACTACTAGGGCTTGGATTCTCCACGCCACGAGTGACCCGCCGCACGTTAGGCCCTTAAACCAGTGAACATAAGGATTCCCAGAGAAATGACACCGAAGACAGTTAGATGACCGGCGTCGTCCCCCCCGCGGATGGTGGTACCGAATGAGGGGATACGATGGTTTTGGAGGGGGTCGCAATATATATACCTGTCATATAAGTATCAACCACCGGGGGATGAATGAAGTATTATAACCCTGGAATCAAAACAGTCTAGCTCAGGCGAAAAGGTTCCATACGAAGTTAATTCATGATCGAAAATCAAAGGTAGAATTCGAAAAATGAAGGAGAAAAAGTTGAAGGATGGGAGAGGTCGGTGAGGGGGATGGAGTGCTTGAAAGCAACCGAGCGAACGAGAAATGATAACCCCCCGGGCCTGCAAGCAGGACACACGAAATGGACCAAACTAAATCGTGGGGTGAAACGTCCAAGACTTTTTATTTTTCCCTTTTTATCTTTTTTCTGGATGCTGCGCTTTTGAGAGAAGCAAAGGGAGAAGAAGAAGGGGATAAGAAAAAAGCAAATTTTTATTGACCCCAAGGCAATAATATGGCTTTGGTGAAATCGCGAGTCGTTCAAGTGGACAAGGAAGTACCAACAGGATTAGGCTATTTCTACCTTTCCATGGAGGGGAGGAAGGATGATGGCTCTCCACAGGAGCCAAAGGAAGTAAAAGTAAAATGCAAAATTAAAAAAGGTCACCAGCACCGCAACAGAGAGAGCCAAAATAGGGAGCAAGGGAGTATCATTGGTTGTACTGCTTATGGAGTAGGCGATCAAACGAACGAGTGCAAGTTCAAGGTTTGATTCAGGGGGTTCTAGCCATCTTCTGACGGGGGGTGGCTCTGCGGACGATCAACACAAGAAGGCCTCACGATATAAGGTAAATTACTTCTGTTAACCTTCAAATAAAAGACGAAAATAAATCGAAAATAAAAACCCATTGACGAGAGAGCGCTAGTCTGACCGCAACCAAAAGAAGGCCAAACCATTTTTAACTATGTACGGGAAAGTTACCCGTGTTCTGGGCTCAAAATCATTTTTGCAAAAGCCTCATGCTTTTTCCACATGGAGAAAAAAAAAGGAGCAAAAAAAAGGTTGTTTTTTTTAATAGATTTATTGTTTTCTTTTTTGATGATTTCTTTTTTGTTTTTGAAGAGAAGAGAGATAAGAGAATGAAAACAAAGTAAATAGTCTCAAAACTTATCAGTTCAATCCAAGTTTTCGACGGCGAAAACCGACGTTGCGGAAGAGAGTAAGAAGAAACTCAGGAGAGGTGCGGCTCGTTGTCTGTCCCTCAATGCAGGTCCATTCTAGGAATCCTGTCAGTGTGTATTCAGCTAGTATATAATTTTGCAGGGGGGGAGGGATGTTAAAGCCCGCATTAGTAGGGAAGGAAATGTTGGTTCGAGAGGCAAAAAAAAAGGTGCCCATCATGTTTGTGACGGATTATTTTCTTCGTTGCGTTGTTCTTTGGGTTGACGGGTAAATACCCGAACCCAAAAAGAAAAAACACAACTAACCACTTGAATTGGAAAGATGAGACAAGGTGTGGGTGGACTTGATTGAGGGAGGAAGAAAAAGTGATAATCGAATTGAATTTGGAGATGAGATTTTAGTGGCGGGGAAGTTCGGCCCTGGTCAAACCGGTGTGCTTCATTTTCGTATAAGCTAGCCAGTCTAGATTTTCCTTTAACCTATGCTGGCGCAAGTTAGCGACGTTGAAAAATAACATCAACCTGAAACGTATGTATATATCTGTTCATTATGATTCTGCAAGTCTAATCACGCCAAGCACAAACGTGACTAACCCACCATCAAGTCTGATTTACGCTTGTTTCGAATTCTGGCACTTTTAGTGCAGCTTTAATAAACGGGGCCTTCTCCAACGTCTGGTTCGGCTGGCAAAGTCAATTATTGCCTCCAGTTGTGCATCCAAGCTGGATTGGCAGCTAGCGAAAGGTAAAAACTGATGCCATTTGAAGGGGTCTCTTTGGGTCAGAAGCATTAATATCCGTTCCATGGTTTGTCCATGGAGACGCCATGAGGAAGGGGGGGAGCATGAAATGAAGAATGGTCCGCGTGTGAATTGGTGTTTGGTCGATGTGACGATGGCCGCATGCATATCGTTTTGATATCCGTGCCCATACATACATGATGCCATAAATAGGAAATGGATCATACCTTAAGGCCCAAGCCCCTGCAATTAACGGTCGAGATATAGCTTTGGTTTGGATTTACGCTGGTTGGAAGTCGTGAAACCCAAAAAAAGTGTGGAAGTTGGGGGAGGCGGCGAGTGACAAATCATGGGTTCTGCCAAACTCAGCAGGTGGGAGCGGGGGTGTGCAGCCAATCACAGCTTGCATATTCACCTGACCAGGTTAAACCTCAGGATCTTTGCTGAGTCAGTCCCCCCGCCCCCCCTTTTTGGCTTTTCTGCCCTTTTTACCCTTTTTGTCTTTTTTTTCTGTCCGTAAGGGGAAATATCGATGATGCTCCATTTTGCATACTTCGTTCTCGTCTCCATAAATAACAGTAAACTCGGTAACGCCGCTGGATAATTAGTTAGTTAGGATATTTTCTTTTTTACCGTTGGTTACACAAATCAGCTCGGCTATCTGCTGCATATCGACATAACTACAAAAAAAAACAACAGACAAACCAATCCTATGCTCCACTTCTGCTCCGTACTCGTGGTGTTGAACCCATCACTGCATGGCATACCGTTCATCCGGAGCTGACCCCGACTACAGCGACCGAGAAAAAGAAAAGAAACAAAATTTCTCTTCACGGAGAAGAAACTTTGGAAGATGAGAATGCATGAAGAACAAGTTGTGTATTTCTTCAACTGGTAATCACACCAAGACCATACCAATTCGCCTCCCCCCTTCCATTAACCAGGTAGGTTGGGCCATATATACGAACCATGCGCCAAGTGCATGGAATCATTCAAGTCGTCTGTTGCATTTTGAAGGAACATTCCTGTCCTTTCTCAAAAGTCCGTCCTTTTAGGAGCCACACAATACAAATCAATCAAACTAAAAGAATTAAAAAAATACAAACAAAAAAAAATAAAAATAAAAATAAAAAAATTGGTTCCATCCCTTGATTATCCGCGGGTACGCACTTGGATCTATAAGTGTATAATTATCGCAGTCCGACCACCCTGCTTGACTACGGCATGCCTGCATTTCTCCCCGGATTTATAATTTGAACAGGATATACCTACACGTGCAGCAGTATATTAACCATTAACTAGTTAACTAACTATATAACTATACCTTGCACACCCAAGTATTCATTACCTAGTTAGTGAGTTTATCCTCGGCACACACACACATGCTAATTGCCCACCTCGATTTAGATTCCCAAATCCCCAAAGTACGGAGTAGTAAACCGCCAAGCAGAGCGATCAGATGTAAAGAAATTCTTATCCGAAACGCCCTGTTCATCATCAAACCCCTGCTAGGCCGATTGACCAGGGCGGAAGACTTTTTGCAAAAAAGGGGTCGTACCTGTTATATACTCCGTAGTCCGTACAACTTATGCATATACTCCGTACTCCGTAGCTACTCCGTACTCAGGTGTCAATCACTTAAAGTCTATCTGGGTACATGAAGCCCTTCGAGATACCCGACCGGTTACTATCTGACCAGCATTATTGAATTATTTATTTAATTTAATTGAGAGAGTAGGAAGTGGACCATGAGTTACTTGAGTGGTAAAGTGGTCGACTAGTATGTTCAACCGAACCAGAGAAGGAAGTGGGTACCATTAGAAGAAAAGATGAGGAAGAAAGAATAGAGAAAAAGAAAAAGAGAGAGAAAATGGTACCTGGATCCAAGCAAGGGTGATTATTTCTAAAATAATTCATTCGATAGTTTTGGTAAAAGGTACCGAGGAGTAGGGAGAAGTAGAACAGGGATGGCCAACTTTTACATCCTGATTGATCTGTCTTTTTATTTTCAAATCCCTCTCAACAAGACAAGATAGATAGATAGAAAGAGAGAAAGAAAGAAAGAGAAGGGAAAAGAGAAAGAATCAAGCTCATCTTCCAAGAGAAAGATTAACAAGTTTCTCGAACTCAACTGAAACTTCCATCCATCGACAAACGCAGTTAGCAGCTCCTGCAACCGTTTTGTTTAAAATGTGGATATTAGTTTAGGGTACTCCGTATAAGTTTATCGAGTGCATCTATACCTTGGGGGGGTTATAATAATTGGCGGGTTATTGACCAGTCTCTCTACTCCGTAAGTAGAGTTAGTAGAGTGATATGGATGTTGCCTGTGAAGTTCGTTTAAGTCTTCTACATGTGGACGGAGGATGTCCTTTCACCTAGTATCCAGGACTCCATAAATAATATCGCAAGACTCCGTCGAATGTTTCGAAGCTTAAAATGGCGTTTAATACCTGTCAGCCTCCTTTATCAGCTCTCCTTATGATCATAATCTCGGTTTCTTGTTCAAGTTCTTGTTCATGCTTCTTTTTGTTTGTTTTTTTTCTTGTTCTGTGATTCTTTTTCTCCGGTTTGCTCCATAATCATCAATACAAACTCATATACGAGTAATATGGAGTAGAGAAAAAAAAGAAAGCTAAAAGGGGGGCAAGCAAACCCAAGAAAAGGAAATATGGAAAGAAATAATGAAAAAGGAATGAAAATATGAAAAGAATGAAAAAATAAAAAAAGCGCGCATGCACCCACATCCTCTTCTTGTCCTTGAACTCACTTGCATCTGTTCAAAAAAAAATCGATCTTGGGAAGTTCACACAACATGAAGTGGATCTTTCTGGCGTATCACCAAGAAGGCAAAAAATGAGCTGACGAGTACATAATTTCCTGCGCAGGAGCAAGGGATGGGGCCCTGTTTGTTTGGATGGATTTATTTTCTTCTGGACGGAGAATGGGGATCCAACGAGAACCAGAAAAATTAGCATTAATAGAATTAGAATTAGAATTAGAATTAGAATTCAGTTCAACTTTCAGAGTTCAGAGTTCAGACTTTCCGACCAGGAATATTATACCAGGCGCTAAGAGCTAACTCTTTGGGATGTCCCTGCTTTGCCAGGAGGTCCATAAGGTGGTCCGTAAGGTTGTTAGAGCCAGCCCAGGCCCGAGCCTCTACTGCCCAGCTAGCTTGGGAACCCGCTGCTGGGGCCTAGCTAACGCCGCTAAACTCCCGCTAACTCGCCCCTAATCTGCAGCTAAGCCCATACACAAGTTCGCCCAATGCACATCTTCTTCCGCAGAAAGCCAACAGAAGCGAGGGCCGAGGAATTAAAAAATTGCTTTTGTTCTCTTTCTCTAGCTCCTCCTCCTCTTCCTTCTCTCTTCTCCTTTCTCGATTCGCCGTCTTTTCCATGAGAAGAGACATGCAAATTAATGCTGGTCCAGACGCCTATTAGTGACTTTCTTTGCGACACCCCAGCTATCCCTAGCTTCATATTCTGGTCGCATAGATTCCCCGCAACCATCCCATTCAGCTATGTACTCCATACCTACGGAGTAACTAACTAGTTGACTATTCACCAATCTCCTACTTCTGTACGTACGTAGGTCAATGCGACCGATCAGACGATGGTGAACATGAGACATGAGGCGACGCCATGACAAGTAAAAAAAGGGGTGGACAGAACCCTCATGCTACAGCTGGCGATGAACAATGATTTGGTTTTTACTGGGACAACAGCTACATACCTGCATACGAAGTAAATCCGACCAGGGAGAAATATCCATCCAAACCTCATCCATCCACGCATATTATGGAGTACGGAGTACAGCTTTACGACCTCGATTGGGCCTTTGTTAGGCTAACTTGACTGGGAGCATCTTCCGAGTCTTGGACCCCCCCTATCACATCTGCCACAAACCCGATCTTCACGATGTCTGGGAAAGCTCGACTTGTGGGACACTTTAAATTACGAACCGGAAGAAGTCCGCTCTACGATTTGACTCCTCTAGAAGTCAACCTTGCCAAAAGAAAAGAAAAGTGCGTATTCTATACCAGGCTGAAGGAAGATAGCACAATCGGCTGGATATTACTGGATTTTCAGATGGCCAATAATACCACACCGCATTGAATGGATATCGATATCAATCTTCCCGTTAATTGGACGGACCTGGTGACCGACAAAATGTTCAAGGTCGGTCCTCTCTCTCTGCCTTGCAGGAAGCTTGGGCCGCTTTGATGCGCAGGCTGCATCGCACGCTCTATCCTATACTCCTTGACAAGAAAAAAAAACCACTGTCCTTTTAGGTAGGACGAATCATTCCCATGTTTTTTCAATACTCTAGACGATTATTGGCCTTGTGTACAGCAACGCTGCATATGAGTGAGCCTGCAACATGGCAATCCCTGAACAATATCGTATCTTACTCCGCACATCGGAGGACTTGACACATACGGTAAAAGGTAAAAACGGGAGGAAAATCGCACAAACAGATTCATCATGATCTACGGTAAACCTTCTTCACACTCTGTTCGACTTCCTATCCCCGCCATTGGACGTTAATGCAAGAGATAATATGCAGCCACCAAATGTGGTCACGTTTCACCTTGCATGCATCTGCATCCGCCAGCCAGGGGGAGGTCAAGAAATAAACAGATCAGATGAGACTCTCTTCTAATACTTCCTTGCTTTTCTTTCTGTTTCGTTTAATCGTTGAATTGATTTGTCTTTTTTCTATGTATATTCGAGCCTCAGCCCGCCTCATAGCTTCGATCATCCCTGTCAATCAAGGCCATTCTTTTTCTAAACAAAACACAAAACTCACTTTCGCTCAGAATAATGCTAAATAATCTACCATCTCTCCAATTCCTAACTACCTTATTCTAATCCTCATTTCACCGCTAAATGCGTCTCTCAAGAACTAGATAACCCTAAATGAATTAGGTGGGAACGTGTCGTATACTCTCTCCGCAAATCGTTCGAATTTTAGTGATCGCAATTGCGGTGTGTTCTTCCGAAGGAACAGTGCGTACGGAGTAAGAATAATAAGCGAAATGCGTTTCAGAATTGCTACTATTTTGCGGGGAGCACCTAGCATTTACAGGTGGGCTCCAATTACAACTCTTCGAACTTCCGAGAAATCCTCGTTGAATAAGAAGTGATCTACGAGTGGAGAACTTGGCCAGAATGGCCAAAACTCTTCCCCCACGCGGCGGGGATCTGACATCAGGATAGAAACGTTTTAACAAGTTAAGGCTAGTAACAACTCTGCATTGACATACTATCAGGTGATGATATTTCCCCGTCTTGCCACGGTTTACTTTTTTGTTCTTCTTCTTCTTCATGACCTGTTCCCTGTTCTTCTGGACCAATAGCATAGCACCTTTATTGGATATCAGAATAAATAGTGTAATATCAGAACATTGTCAAACGAGCACCAGGATTGATATCCCAGGATTGCCCATGCCACGATCCGATCGTGATCAATAGACGAGGTCAGGGACGTAATATAGTTCCGATACTAGAAAAATCAATCATTCCTTGCATGATGCTCTATTCAACAAGGATTTATCTCGAAGCTCTTGGTCGAGAAGCCGGAGTATCTCTATCCCGGTTCAAGCTGGACTTTAGGACAAACGACATTGCTTTATCCGGATAATTTTATTCATTGGATTGTAGATAGAGATGCAAGTAGAAAAACACTAGGGCTTGCTGCCTTGGGCTAAAACCATAGATCTGTTGATGGACAATTTCTTATCCCTATTTGATGGAGATTCGTAGGATGATGCCAACAAGTTCGTTAAGCGACTCCATTGAGCATGTATAGAGTGGTTTCTCCCTAGCCGCAGCGAATGGCTAAATTTGGGTATTTTGGTACGCCAAAACTACGGTACCAGGGTACTTGCTTCAGAATTCCAGATTATCGGGCTCCTTGAACTTCGGGGCAGGTTCCAGCTTCCAAGTTTGACCGTATATTGCTCGTTCTTTCCACGCAATATTAGATGTAATGGTAGGTAACAACAGAACGTTGGTGGAAGGAACATTCCGTACGGAGGTTGGCACCAAAAGTCTCTATTCCCTGAATAACCAGGCCCTTATAAGGTGCCAAACCAGCCTTAGCGTTGGGGATTAAGTTAGGTAGAAAATGAGGACTTAGGGGGAAGCATGACCCTAACCTTACACCTAGGCCTTAGCATGAAGGCCAAAGACTTTTGGGACGAACCTCCATATCATAACCAGGTCGAAGCTTCCTTGCGGTTTCTACCGTGGATATCTAGTGAATATAGCTTTAACCACAACCTGGAGAGCACGGGTGAATGATGTCACTGGAACAATATAAAGGACTCACCTTCTATCCCACAAATCCATCTCCATCTTCCTCCTTTAATTCTCTTATTGCCATATATCCTATTGAATCATCCTCAAACACGCTGTTCTTACCAACTATATTCCATATCCAACATCAAACCTTAGCAAGAACATCCGTTTCAAATGGCATCCTCTCCATCCTCATCTGATCTCAATGATCAAACCAAAGACGGCCAGCTCTGTTCTAGCCGTAGCCGTGCAACATTCTGCTCCCTTCCACCGGAGCTCCACATCTATCTCTTCCAGTTCCTTGACTTTGCCGATCTCTCCTACCTCCGAGCAACCAGTACATATTTCTATGACTTGCCGTCGGATGCAGAAATCGAGAAAAAACGGGCAATAGTCGTCGAGGACTTCTTAGAATGGGAACGTATCGAGAATCGGCAGTTCGAAGATCTCGACGCGGCCCACTTCAACACACATTGGGAGTGGGACCACCATACGCGTCGAGTAATCTTTAGTTGCACCACCTTCCGGTGCTATACCTGCTTGAGAAGCCTAGAAAACTGCAAGTTTACCAATGACCAAACGAATGGTAAACGCAATAAAGGCAAAGCAGAGGCGCGGGAACGGTTCTGCATCAGCTGTGGAGAGTGGAATGAGAGATGGGAGCCGGGACAAAAGCTTGTCAACTCGAATCAAAAGGAACATGTGTTCTGCCGGATATGTCGCTGGTATAGGCCGATGTCTGAGGCCGAATTTACCAGCTGGCTGGGTATCTGTGACGCATGCCGAGAGTATGAGGACATCCCGGAGACATGGCCAGAATCATGGGCCATGTCGGAGCAGGTGCCTGAGTGGTTCGCGGCTGACAAGCCTTTGGAGATAGCCAAAGGACCCGAGGAAATCCTGGATGAGATCTTTACTCTCCAGGATGAATTTTATAACCCGGGGGGGGAGGAAGGAGAGGGAGCGGGAGAGGGAGACGAGGGAGAGGAGGGGGAGGGGGATAAGGGAGAGGGGGAGGAGGGAGAGCAAGTTTTGGGGCCCAGCGAGATGGATATCGAATTGGAAGCAAGAGTAATAGGGTGCTGTGCAGCGTGATTTCCAGTGGCTTTTCTTCATGTTCAAATCTATATTTGTAGAGATATGATAATATACCTCCATCAGTCCTAGAGTAGCTTTCAATCTAACACGAATACTCTGATGTCCCCTGGTTTTCTATATGCTTCCCATTTGTCCGATTGGAAAATGAATACCGTTAGGGAGATCTCTGCTATCCAGACCAACTCAGTTCAGAAGCTTCGAGCTGACTTGAATTTTAGCTTGAAACAGACAGACAACAACGACTGTGAAAACAACGAAACCAAGGCCTTTCTCTCTCTCCGGTTGGTCTCCTCGTGAAAAGAGAATCCGTCTTGGCCAGTCATAATCAAAATAGACCAAGTGCCGTTTCCGTTTCCGGCCATCGAAAAGCGAGCAGGAAAACTGTCAGTGCCTTCACTCACTCTTCGGTGGTGTCATTCCCAATTCGGAGATGGCCCGAAGGAGATTGTTTATTATCGGTGTTTTCTCTTCTGAAATACTCATAGTTCTCGAGTAGAGTCTATCTATCTATCTATGGAGCTGGCCGGGGACCACAGATTAGAAAGGGTATTATTATTCCGATGTTTGATTCCGCTTCCAGTGAATGGTAACTATGGATGGGCGACTGACTAACTAACTCTCCGCGGCGTGCAGTGCAACCAAAGAAACAAAAAAGAAACCAAAAGCCACCTCATCGTACCACACACATTAGTATTGAAGGAAAGTCTGGGCGTCCTGTACTGTAAATACCGAGCTGTATGTTATCTATTTTGCTTCCTAAAATTCCCGGTATCAAGGAAGCTCACGGAAGAGAGAGAAGACGAGGCAACACACGCACAAGGAGGATCGATCTGCACCCATCGAACGCTCCAATTTATTATTCTTAATATTATTATTCATTTGGGTCTGTCGAACTATTTTCTATCTTATCGCGAGCTTCGAGTGAAGTTCCGTCCTATATACTCCGGAATCACGGTAATTGGGTTATGGTTCGGCTTATTTCTCTCCGTAATCTCTCGTTCTCCCTGCCGTTAGACAAGCGGTTTTTGGCAGATGGTGGGCGGATTGGCAGCAAGTTCAAATTTCAATAAGCGTTCCATGGAGTTAAGAAAAGTAATTGCCGACAAGCCAGGTTCTGCTTGTTTTTCTTTTTTTTTTTTTTCTGTGCTCGGGTTTGGGGGAAATGAGCTTGGACCACCCTCCATGATCGATCTCAGTCCTGTCCATGCATGCAGAGCGAAGACTGTCAAGCTCAGGCCCCTTTATCCTGCCTCTAATTGGAGCGGATCGCGCACCCGCCTTCCGCCAAGCCGAGCTGCATCGACTTGGAGCCCGTCTTGCGGCGTCGATCCGCCTCATTTCGCTGGGAATGACAAGGCATTGGGAGTCTGGAATGGGGTGGTGGTCGAGTTTGAGATTCTATGGATGGTTAATCCGTGATCGATGGATGGCACTGGCGGTATGTGGTTCCATCGTTTTGGCCGTTTTCTGTGTTCTGGCTCCGAGAAACGAGAAACTAGAGACAAACTTTGTCAAGGGTTTTTTTTTTGTTTGGTTTCTCCACAATTGCATGTAATGTCTGACATACTTCCAATATTAGCGACGGACTCCGCAGATAAGATAAACAAAGGGGAGAGAGGAAAAACAGGTGTACAAAGTATTTTGGCATGTGCGGAGAAAATATACGGAGTTCTCCATAATGGGGGCCATCGTGAGTTAAAAAAGGCTGCCAAAAAGTTTACGGAGTAGTTTGCGGCATTATTCTAGAAACCTCATGCAAGGGTTTAACAGGCCGTGGGATACACAGTAACACTTCAGTAACACGGCTGTGTTTCGGGTTTTGAATCTCTCAGAAGACCAAGCACCAAGAAGAAATGTTTGTCGAATAGAAGGCCTTGTGCAGGAAGGATGACATGGGTCGCTTTGTGAAGCATTTGCCGCAACCACTTAGATCCCTGCAGCCCTATGTGCCACCTCGAATTTAGCCTTCACAGCTGCTGAGTGGTGTGTAGAAAGTCCGTACTCCGTATGTTCCGTGCCACGAGAGAGAGGTTAAACGACCGGAAAATTTTTGCCTCCTGAGAGAAGCTTGATGTTGATCTAGTGAATGCAAAAAGAGAGAGAGAGAGCGAGAGAGATGGTCGGTTAGTGCACATCAAGAATATAGACAGGAACAGAGTGAGGAAAGGTGGAGGATGGGCTAGCATTAACCTAGCAACGGGTGCATCTGCACCCTCATGGATCATACGCAAGGATTATTATTCTTTACCCCTTATATACTTTTAACCAGGAGGAAACTTGGGAAGTTGACGCATCCTATGTTGAAGAACAAGCAAAGCATTGATATTCTGTGCCATCAAAGGAGACGGGCTAGCTGATGGGCTCGTACACTTATTAATGCACTTTGTTCCGTTGGAGCAACGAGAGGAGAGGGTTTCGGGTGCTTATTTCAGAACCAACCGGCAGCCCGCGCGATCTCAGACAAAAATAGCTGTATGTACCGTACGGTATAGGTAAATACGATCCTAGCTGCGCCGACTTGGCGATGTGGTTGACGGGTTTGACTTGTTCATTTCGTTTCGAGATGGAACGGGAAACAAAAAAAGAGGGTGTGATGGAAGTAAGGCCAGCTGTAGATTCCCCTCCCCAGACACTCGTTTTCTTTTCTCCAGCTTTTTCAATATCCGATATCGCGAGGACAGCCATCATTTATATATGCAACGGGAATAGAAAAGTTGGCAAATATAGCAGCTGGTCGGTATCTGTTTTAAATATAAACTCTGGGAGGGTGAGTTCCATGGTCGCACCCACTGGTGGTGCTGGTTCCACCTGGGATGCGGAAAGGTAAAAAAGCGCGAGCGAGCGAAAAAAAGGGACTGGCGGACCATCTTCATCCTTCGTCATCCAGGTTTTCCATCGAAACAACCATCCGAAGCAACCACTTCGTCCTAAGTGTCTTTTTGAGTTGAACAGCTTAGCTCGTTGTTGTGTGGATGTTTGTAACTGGGCACCAGGCAAGAATATCAATCACATCTCACATGTGCTGGACTTGCACTCATACTCACTCACACTCACATCTTGTCGCCATCGCCCTTCGACTTCGCCTTCAACTTCGACATCGCATTGACATCGCTCTTGATTCATCTCTCAACTTCTCTCTCGCCATCGCCATCTTGAGATCGTCCTCCTAAACCCGCAGCCCACTCACAAACTCAAGCTAGGCCTCTTTAACCCCCAGAAGTACCACTCGACCTCTTCCGTCCGTTTCCCTTGACCTCTCTCCCCCCTCTCTCTTTCGGATTGCTCTCGTCTGGTTTCCATCGAATCTGGGTGTGGTATCATCTCTACTTCTTTTGCGAGGGAAAAGGAATTATTCTCTAAAACCAAAAAAATAAAAGCAATAAAAATAAAACCCGCCGACACTGCCACCACGCTATTACAAGGCATAAATTCCCCAATCACAGTGTGAACCCTAGTCATCTCGCCATCCAATCCCATCACTGGTTCATCAGAGCTTTGACCAATAGTTTACTGCGACCAACTTTCTCTTTTTTCTTTCTCTTCCTTAGACTGTCCCTCGAGCAGCAGTCGACGGCAAGCTGGAGCCGGAAGTTCGTGACGACATCGCTCGCGGGGGGTTGCTACGCGAGTCGGTCTTCTCAGAATGGAGAGATGGAGGCTCGTCCGGCGCCTTGGACGATACAGATGAGCTGCAGAAGAACGATCCCTTGGCAACACAGATATGGAAACTGTACAGTCGAACGAAGACCCGGCTTCCAAACCAGGAACGCATGGAGAATCTGACCTGGCGGATGATGGCTGTGAGTCTGAGGCGGGAGAAGGAGCAGGCGAATTCACGGTATGTCACCACCAGATCGAAAACCTACTTCTTTACTCTATTACTCCTCTTTTTCTTTTTCTTTTTCTTTTTCTCCTCTTGCATTTTGCTTTTCCGTTTCCCTTTCTTTTTCCTGTCTGTTTCTTTTCCCTTTTCTTTTTCTTTCTCTTTTTCCTTTCTTTTTTATTATTTTCCTTGCTTTTTCTTATTCTTTCGTATCCTCTAAAACAAGGGGATGTACTGTACTCTGTACTGACGAATCTTCGTTCCCAGACAAGATGACCATAATAATGGGGTCGAAGAGGCCCATAATAGGCAGCAGCAGCACTCACCTCAGAGCTATGATGATGACTATTCTTCTACGCCTGAACCTATGAACATTGATGACCTTATAGTTACCTCTTCTGCCGTGTCTCCTGAAGGTGTTCCACCCACTATTGCTGGTGCTGATCTGTCGATAAACCATGCCGTCGCTTCTGCGATCCCCATCAAGAACGTAAAGGAATTGTCAGAGTCAGAGACATCTGCTGGAATGGTAATGCCGGCGTCTCTTCCCCATCCCCCTCGGGTACAAACACGAACTGGAGAGTTTGATTATGTTCAACGGCGGGTTCGAAAGACGAGCGTCGATGAACGAATCGTGAGTGATTCTCTCGTGTACATGGATAGTTTTTACACTCCAACTCATACCGTTGCTCAGGCAAGGAAACGCCCAGCGGATTCTTCCCCCCACATTCCGCCTGTTCATGGTTTGATCATTTCTCATGACCCTGATCCGGATGCTGGCATGATGGACTTTACCCTTGGCCAGCAATCTTCTACCTTTGCCGGCGGTAACTCTACTTCGCACAGGGAACCTTTAAACCTGGACACATTCCATATGAGAAATGATTCAAATGCTTCGGGAACAAGTCACTTCAACTCTAACCTGCCCTTTTCCCCAACTGAGGCCTCACATGCGGCCAGCAGTTCTTTCCATAATATGTATACACATACACCGATGGGATCGTCGTTGAATTCCACAGATTTCTATTCCCCAACAGCGTCCGGGTACCAATCTGCTGTCTCAACTCCACACCCGACGTTCGACAAGGAATTTTCCATGTATCTAGAACAACAGACCGCAAATGATCCAAAGTCTCATCATCCTATGGGTCATTTCCATTCCCACAGCTTCTCTAACCATTCCGCTCCTGCGCAAAATCGATATGTATATCATGATCAAATGCTTAATATGACAAGGGGTGGTAGCTCTTCGGCTATTCCCCCTACTACTGGATTCCATATGCAACAACATCATTTCAATTCAGCCCACTCTCATTCTCTCTCGGGTCCTGCTGCTGGTGCTGGCCGGATGTCCAGCAAGGAACCCGTTTTCAGTTTTGGTGGAGATTCAGATAACGAGGATGATACCATGAGCGCACTCACCGAACATAGTATGGACATATCTACAGATTACGGTGCTCTTGATGCCGACTTAGCTTTGAGTTTAGGCTCAAACATGTTGATGGATGGAAATTATGCAGATCCTCTTCAATCGATAAATGCGATGCACAATCCATTTGACCATAACACCTTTAGCGGTATGAATGGAGATTGGAATCAGAATGGTAGTTTGAACCGTACTCATGGATCAGCAGCATCTATCAATGAGCTTAGAAACCGCGATCCGGACCCAAGAAGACAAAAGATTCCTAGAACTATATCGACCCCAAATGCGACCCAACTTCTAAGGCAAGGAGTTGACAACCCTCTTACATCACCGAACTCACCTTCTCGGTCCGGTTTGAGCAGCAATGCCCCATCTCGTCCTGCAAGCCCGGGTGCCCAAAAAACCCAGGAACAGCCAAGTGCTCCAACAACATGCACAAACTGTTTCACACAGACCACACCTTTATGGCGTCGCAACGCAGAGGGCCAACCTCTCTGTAATGCCTGTGGGTTATTCTTGAAGCTTCATGGTGTTGTACGGCCGTTGGCACTAAAAACAGATGTCATCAAAAAGCGCAACCGCGGTGGCGGAAACAACGTAAGTAGCGGGATTAAAGGAGCGAAAAAACTTACTCGCAAGAATTCCATACACCAATCTCCCGCCATGAGCCCGGTAGCCAATAGGATATCAATCCCGGCCACTCAGCCATCAATCCCGCTGGCCGCCACCACGTCGTCTTCTAGTATTAATAATATGCCAGCCACATATCCAGTCCCCAGCAGGAGCGCTGTCGTGCCTATTGCTGCGGCTCCCCCCAAACCAATCCCCACAATAACACCTCCCAGCAGCATGGCTCTGTCCCGTACACCCTCGCATCTTATTGCAAAACGTCCTCGCCGCATTGACAAAGGTTCGGTTGCTGGGATGTACGCCAATGCTAGGAAGCCGCAAGAGCCGATTTCCCGTGAAGCTGTAGCAGCGAGACCAAGACCTATCATGCCGCCATCCCAGTATCCTCCTGCAGCAATCAACCCAGCACATCACAGTTTGGCAGCCGGAGCCTCGGTGGCAAATAGCCATGAATGGGAATGGTTAACCATGAGCTTATAGATTTGCCTGTTGGTTTATCGATTCAAAAAAAAAATTATACGTGGAACCCCTCAACTCCACCTCACCTTGACGAACTCCATGGAAATCTCCATTTTCAACATCCACATCCACAACCTCTTCTTATTTTCCCTTCGCTCCCTTCCTTGGGTTCCGGTAGGTGGTTTGTCAGCCAAGTGCTGATTCGGATTTTTGGTCACTGTACTCATTTGTTGAGCAGAGAGTACACACCTTTCCTATCTGTTCTTTGTTACGGAGTTACATCATTTATCATCTTAATTTCGTCTTAACGATTCAGGGCAAATTCTCGGTGATATAAGAACAAACAGTTTCCTTATTGTTCCCCTTGACTTTTTCCCATCTCATTTATAGAGTGCTCCGTTGTATTTCCCCTGCCTCTAAATATGATATCTACTTGTCTGTCTTTTTTTTTTGTTTTGAATGCATCCTGATACAACCGCGTCTGGTCTGAATGCCCAACTTACCCTTCCCATTCACCCATATTATTATGCCCTGTCACTTTTCTTTCCTCCTCAGTTGGGCATTCAACCAGAAGTGCGCATCTTTGTTTTGTTTTTGATTCTGCTTTATTTTCCCTTTTTCTTGTCTCCTCTCTGGCTTGTTAAAATCACGAGTTTGTTTTGCTATTCCACCTGTTTTTGCAAATTTCTGTTGAGTTGTTCATGATTTACGGTATTTGCTGTTCCTTCACCCAAGAACTAAATTACTATTTTTTCATGGTTTGATTGATGAATGTTTTCTCTCTTTCTTTGACTGTTGCAGCTATCTTGATGAAGCTTTAAATCTGTGGAGCTCTGTCATGACGGTTATGATTTTCATGTACATAGATGCCTTTAGTTATTATGCAATCCCCTATTTGAAACAATCTCTCATCATCTTATTATCTATGTATGACTTGAACTATCAGTTGGTGGTGCTGTGTTCTGGCCAAGGAACATCTGCCTGCTCCCCTATAGTAGAAACCCATCAAGGGATGATACATATTATATATTTCAATACTGTAGAAGGAAGTGACAGAGACAAATGGCCTTTTGTAATATTGTATCAACAGTGACTACTGTCTAATTTTCCTGTTAAAGTCCTGCCGAGAGAAATCGTGTGAAAAAAACTCGCTCTGTTGATGGCTAGAGGATTCTTGTCTTGTTTACTTCTTCTTCTTCTTCTTCCTCTTCCTCTTTCTTCTCTTAATCTTCTCCTTTTCTTGAACAGAGGACATAGAATATTATCAAAGGTATGCACTGCACGGTTTCCTTGAATGAGTTTAACATCTAGCATCCTCGATTTTAGCAAAAAGATCGAGACTTGGAAGCAAGGTTGGCTAATTCCAATAGATAATACCGTGGCTATTTCGCGTTCCTTAAGTGAATATTCAACTATTGATCTGGTCCAAGATACTTAGCCATGCCTCGAAGGCAGTGGGATCCAGTGAGGGCAATGGCTACGTACCAACGACGGCAAGAGGTACTCATGCGCCGAACTGAGGTCCTTCAAGAAGGCATGAGAGCGGAGGTGGGAATAAACGTATATTACATTCCATTCCCCATCCGCAAGAAACAAAAGAGAAAGAAGGCTAATTAACCAACTGGGTCTAGTTAAGAAAACGAGGTGGTAATTTGCCTGATGATAGCGACGATTCCGAAGATATCGTGCCGTCTTTTACCTCACCAACAACTCTCCAGGAACTAGTCTGGGCAGTTAATCGGTTCCACAGGAGTGACGTCGCGTGGCGCCTTACCATGCTTGAGCTCCGTGTTGTGCTCAAAAGGGGTGGCCACACTCTTGTAGACCCGTTAATGGCACACGAATACGAGGCGGACGCTGGGCTGCCACTAGCTCGGCGAGTCGAGCACGAGATCACTCACGGAGGGAACGTCGTGGATGACTTGCACGCGATCCATTATGCGGAACTGACTGGCATGGAAGCAGTGACGGAATTCAAGGTCGAGTTTGAAAAGATGTACGGAGTGTCAACAGAATGCGCGGCGGATATGGTGGAGGAGAGTCCGGTTGAACTGATAGTTACATTTAACGCGCTGGCGACAATCCAAACATACCCACGTTGGCAGCACAGTAGCATGCAGGCCGATAAAAAGTCGATCGAAGAAGTTGCCAGACATATTATCAGGGTGTGTGCGGAAATGAAAGATTCGAGGAGGCGCAGGAGGCTCTTTGGGCCAGGTGGCCATTTGGATGAGCTTTATGACAGTATGCAGATGATGTACATGCAAAATATTACGGGTATGAGGGGATGAAGGGCCTTTTTTCTTCTTTTATTTGTTTGAAACATCAATTGAGGGGGAAGAGAAGGAGTGCGAGAAAAGTCCGGTAAACGGATAAAAGGCCGAAATATTGAAACCAGTTCTGATATCGAAGGAAAATAAAAAAAATTGAGACAAAAGATGATGCAAAACACGAGCATGACATGCTCTCCCTTGACCATAACATCCTTCAATAACCAAGTCCCAGAGTTCTCATTGGAAACAAACCGTGCTCAACGGTCTGGATGTCACACTAAGGGCGTTTTTTGAGCCTCATTCCACCCGCTTCTTGCGTAAGGTAGGTGTAGAATTTAATCGTATATACGTATGTATATACGGAGTATAGGTATGGAGTCAAGGTCGAGACAAGAACCCTTGCCCCTGACCTTGACGGGATTCATCATCCCCTCCCTTCTTCCCCCGTCCCTCTTTTCCTCTTAGTGGCTCCAAATACGTGGTTATTTTCGACTTCGGAATATTATTATTATTTTTGGCTTCAGCCCGTACGGAGTATTCCGCGAGTCTGTTGGGTCTCAAGGAGCTGCCTGTCCATGTCCGCGGCAGGGAAACAACAGGGAAGCGACCACACCACACCGCAACAAGGAGAAAAGCAAAACATACTCCGTACCTCCGTATTCCACTCATCCTGCTTGATTTGAATGCAAACAAAAATTCGGTGACTTTTTTACTTACTGCATTCTTGCCGGGATGAACTGCGTTTTCAAGCAATTCTATCACACCGCATCCCGAAACCCGCTTTTTAGCTACCAATTTAGCTGGGCTGGGCCGTTGACGGTAACAAAGCTGAGAAACGAGCCAAGACAAGGCGATAAAACAGCTTGATGACGAGATCAAGGAAAACGGAGAAACTAATTGACTACTTTGGGGAAGCCATGCGCTGCCGTTTGAGCCCCCGATTGGGTATTTGGACTCTCTTATCCCGCTGGTATTTTAAATATTACGGAATAAACTTCGATATAGTTCTCTATAACGAGGGATGATGTCGTGAGTTGATGATACGACGCGGACTAAGACCATCCCCCCCTGACAGACCTGAGGCTTGACTTGAGCATGAAATTTTCTGTGCCAACGCGTGGCAATGCAAGGATGCCCGTCTCTCGTCCCCTCTGGCTGCTGCATAAGCTACTGACAAACTCCGGCTGGCGTTGGTAGGCTTTTGCCCAGGAATAGCTTAGCCAAGCCCAAACTCCGCTTGCATGCCTGGGGCCTGAGATAGCAGGCTAGCCAACTCAACTCATTTGCCTAGCTTGTAACTTGTGGGATGGGGATGGCGATGGGCGATGGGCCGGGGAACCACTGGGATGGGACCTAGGAAGCCGTGGCTAAACTCTCTGTTTTCCCCTCGTCAGATCGCTCTCCACTGCTTTCTGTTGGAATCGAATCTGGATTTTCACGATCGTATCGGAGAAAAAATGGCAACAATTGACTCAGGTATTACGGGGTAATAGATTTTTCAACCCGTATCCTGGATTATCTCCAGCAACCACCAAGGGCCAAAAAAAGGGGAAGGGGAGGGACGGGGAGACGGGAACCAGATGAAGGAGGCTCAAAATTATTTATTGAATCAGTTGAACTGTGTGAACCTCGATAACCAGGAGTTGTTTCTCTCTCTTCCTTTCCCCCATCTCATCCCGCCTAATACAGCCAAAAGGAGCCAATGCTCGGGACGAAGCGAGGGCTGCGAAGCTTGATTGCCCGTTTACTCCTTATATTCCACATGAAGAAACCCAATGCGACCAACTTGTCAGGCAACGTTCTGTTAATTCAACAAGTTACCGTACAACTAACTAATAACTATTATTCCAAATCAAACAATTTGAACCGACTGGCCATCCAACTAACTTAGTAAATCCACCGTTTACTAGTTAGTTGGATATATCATTCTATCTTGGACGAGTCTATTCAGTGTTTCGGTAACCTCGTACTGCTATTGCTCCCCCCTGTCCCTTGGATGTATATTATCTGATCTTTCAAAAACCGATCCCCCTTCTTTTTTCTCCTCTTGCTCGCTGGTTTTTACCAGATATTGATTTTGCGTTTCTGCTAACCGTGGGCTGCAGAGGCCATCCCAAGACACTATTGGAGCCAAGCCTTCGCAATCCAACCAGATAAGCGTTGATCGAGACCTTCCTGCTCGCCCCCCCCCCCCTCAATCAACTCAACTTTTACGCTTCAACTCAACTCAACTCGCATCGAAAGAGACCCGCATATCCCCCCTGATCCCTGCTGCATTAGCTTTGCATCATTAGTCCTCCCAGCTCCAGCAAATAGGATTTCCCCATTGCTCGGGCAAGGGTTGTCACACTGGTTTCTCCTAGTGCAGCCAGATGCAGCCGCACCTTGTCCAGTGACAGGAGGGCGATAATTGCTTCTTTATACTATCAAGACAAGGTTTTCTTGTTGAAAGGAAAAAAAAGAAAGGAAAGGGGAAAAGAAAAAAGAGAAAAAAACGAAAAGAAAAAAAGAAAAGAAAGGAAAAAAAAAGAGGCAATCCTTTTTCCTATTCCCACCCAAAAAGCCTAGAGTTATGCCCTTTTCCTGCAATTAGAAGCGCCGCGCTGCTTTAGCAGCAATTCCTCGAGCCAATGGTTTCTGGCCTCGGCGACCAGAGCTGGTGTCTATCGTGATTGGAACCGATTAGACGAGACTAAAGAGGAGACCTAATTTTTAAACCTCCAGCATGGCCTTAAGCTGGGCTGGATAGGGACTGGGTTTGTCGCGTGCTAAAATGCTGCAGCTCTCACTCCTCCAAGCGTGAAGCATGCTTTTTTTTACGCTGCGGTTGGGAGGAGAGAGGAAACCCTGGTCGTTTCTTCTCTGTCTCCCGTCAGCCGGATCTCCCCATAAACCCCTCCCTAGCATACCCGTGCTCCGCTGCTCTGGCTGTGCAAAGGCCAACAAAAAGCCCAGAAACTATCTTGATTGGCTTTGATAGGAAGAGAGGCTCCTCTCTTTCGTCTTGAAAGAAAGCTCCGAGAAAGTGAGAGAGAGGAAGAGTGGGAGGGAGAGAAGAATAATGTATTCCCCCTCCTACGTACGTTTTTCTTAATTGACAGTAGCTTCTCCTCGCTCGTTTCATTTTTTTCAGAGACGGTTCACAAGCTTTTTCCATTCCTTCACCTTCTTCTCCTTCTCCCTCTCTCCCTCTCACTCTCTGTGTACGGAGTATTCAACTGAAATCCCCACAGAGTCAATCGAGGCGAGATCGACAAGCAATATATTCGGTCCCTCCCCAAGACACCGGCCTTCTCGTTCTCTCACTGGTTACAGGAGTCGAGAAATGAAAATAAAAAAAATAAAATAAAAACGACTCCTCAAACCCTTGCACTCTTGTCCTGCTTGCTGACAACCTAACTCCATTTTTGTGACATATCCTTTCCCCCCAAGCCAAATTGCTTATTACTCTTATTTCTGCCATTTTTATAATTTGTTTTCCGGATACTAAATCTGGACCCAATTTTATTTTGTTTGGATTTATTCGTTTTCAAGTAGAAAAACCAGAGCCCTCCCCCCCCGCTTTCTCCAGGCTTCTGTACTCCGTATAAAATAAAATATCCCATTCATTCAGTGTCGATTCTTCCTTACTGTTTGTTGGCTTGTGGTTCCCCTTGTTCGGTGCTCCCACCCCCCCTCCTCCACCCCCCCCTTCATCGTCTGGGGAACACACCAGCGCCGCCACGGTTAAGGAGAAGTCCCTAGCCCTGGGAAGAGGAGCTGACGGTCGCCCCCTTGTCCACCACTCCATCCATCCCCTTTGTTCATTCGAACAGTTAGAATTCACAGGTCCAATCTAACTACTAATACTAATCCCTACCTTTCGCCACCCACGCACCATTTGTCCCACCAGACACGTCGCAAACTCCTGCAAGAAGCTCCGGATCCCAACCGGACTCGACATACGCAGGCACGGTTCAGATCGATCATACTTCTCGTTTCGTCGTCCTACTAGTGATCGGCCTCCTTGGTCTGCACTCATCACTTTTGCATTCAGTTTTTCTTGTCATTTCACCGCGTTTGGTGTCTAGGGTCAGCTTGCAGAAATTTCGAAGCTCAGCGCGCGCCGTCCAGGGGGGAGCTTATATGCTACGAGGGATCGTCGTTCCACCAGCTCCACCATCCCCCCCCAGTGCTCTATCAGACCTTTCAGAATCCCATTGGATTTTTAAGGATACATCTTGTCCATACATGGGCGCTGTCACCCGTCGATCTATATGCATACATCTCAACTCTGATCGTCCTTTAGACTGATCTCCGTATTAATTAATCCGTCATTCAAAACAAAAAAAAAAAAACCAATTTCTTTTTTCTTATTTTCTTTTACAATTTCAGTTTGCGTCACTTCAGTGTCATTTTCCTATTTCAAGCAACCGTCTCAAAAACAAATCGATCCGGTACGTTTGGAGAAAACCCCCAATCCTTTTTGCTTTTTCCAATATGGGAATCAATTCAATGAATGTCCCACGATCCAACGCCCTAAACTTTTTGAATATTGAACTGAATCACGAGATTTATTCCGTTGCTATCTTTGATTGCCTATCTATTTGCGAAATACTTTCTAACGTTGTACCGAAAATAGACCACTCAATCGAACCCCCGCGCTACCCGTTGTTATTGATATATATATATCTATAACCGTGCCAGCAATTCCAAAGTTTAAGCGCATTCTAGCGCGAGGTCCACCCTCGGGAAACTGCATCTCCCCTGCAGTCACTGCGTCAATATATTTGGATCTCAGAACCCACGCTACAGCCTCAGTGCTTACCTAGGGAGCCATAGCAAACGTGGCTACTCTTGCGATCCTCCCGCCCGGAATGGGGGCGGTGTTCCAGACGCATCAACCGTTTAACTCCCAGCAAACCGATACATCCCTACCGAGCTTCGAGCTCCCGAACCCGCAGCAGCAACCTCTTTATTCAAAATTCCATACCCCGGATTCAATTCGATCTCAGGATTCTCAATCTAAAGGGAAAACCGCAGCTAGAATAGATTCCAAGTCCTCAACGGAGAAACCAAATCCAAATCTAGTCAACGTGGCTCACAGTACAGGTGCCTCTGGGCAGAATAACCCCGGATACTGGGCTAATACCCCTAGTTTTGCATTCAACGCTGGTATTTAATCCGATATCTAAACAGAAAAGAATTCATGGTTATTTTTTATTCATACTAATATTTTTGTTAGGTCGTGGTCTTCCTCCATCAACACTGGCGGATAATTTATCCCCCTATCATCTACCCCCTTATCACTCTGGTTCTCACCACCCAAATATCAGCCAACAACAGCCACTTCCACAATCTCAGGAGCAACAACCGCACTCCCCACGACAACATTCATCCAACCAAGATTTACGGTCAGGATCGTCACGACAGCCGCAGCCGCAACCGCAGCCATTAACATCACAACCAATGGCGCAAAGTGTAATGGACGGAAACTCTAATCATATGCCGCAGCAAATATCGCAACAGCAGCATAGTAATTCCCTTGATCCATACGGACAACGTCTTCGATATGCAGGAGTTCAGCAGGCTCCAATATCTCCTCATAGTCCTAATTTCCAAGCCTACCCAGGTTCTTCCGTGGCAATAAACCCGCCGATCACCGCACCCCCTCGAATGGCTAGTGTATCGATGCAGGGGGGTTCTGTTGATGGCCAACAGCCCCTTCCACAATATAGCCGTCCCTACCCTTCTTACTCGCTCCCAGCTATGTCTGGTCCTGTTATGAGCAATGTACACCATCCTTCAAGTCAGATGACACTTATCGGCTCCATTCAGCCTAATTTCCTTCACGGTTATAACAGTGGACATGCTGCCAGTTTGCAGCAGATGTATGCAAATCCGCATTCGCCCACTTCACATCATATGCATGGCCTTGGTGCATCTGGTCCACCAAACGATAGACCATTTAGGTGTGACCTATGTCCCCAGAGCTTTAATCGAAACCACGACTTAAAACGACATAAACGCATTCATTTGGCGGTTAAACCATTTCCTTGCACCCATTGTGATAAAAGTTTCTCAAGAAAGGATGCTCTCAAGGTAAAAAAAAAAATACCCCCTATTTTCATACATCTAATTCAACTGGTAGCGAATACTAATCTTAAATCGTTTACAGAGGCATATTGTTGTCAAGGGCTGTGGAAAGGATCACCACTCTGAGACCGATATCGGGAACGGTTTAAAATCCGCCTCTACGCTATCTTTGGTTGGTCACAATAAAGATGACGATGCCAACAGTAGCGGTACTCGAGGTACAACTCCATCCGCGATAGTGTCACGCCACGCTAGTGGCGGAATATAGAATTCTCGGAATATAAGATGCTCTGGACCCTCCCTCCTTCTCATCCTTCTTCGCAACAGTTCCGGGACCAGTGATTCCTAGCCTTCGCTCAACCGACAATCTAAATAGCATTCGCTACCCTCTCCTTTTTTCACACTTTATATTTGGTTGTATATGGTGTATGATCAAATATTGATGTTCCAACACTCCCCTATTTTTCCTTTCTTCTATTTATCCCTCCTTTTCACCCCCTTGGTTCTTGGGCGCTTTTTTATGCATCTATTTCTTTTTAATGGTATACATTTCCCATGGTCAGCGATACATACATTTTGCTCTTCAATTTCATCGCTGATTTCGCGTTTTGAGTTTGCGTTTGAGCTCGGATTCATGATAGGATTTTGGAACTAGGTGTCTTCGGATTGTTTGGTTGTCCATTTTTCCAGCCTGCTTGCTTTGATTCCTCTTTTCAGTCCAATGATATTATTGCTCGAATACAAAAATGACCTCAGTGGCGCCTCTTGACTCGTACCAGCCTTTCAGGTTTTCTTGTTCTTTTGTTCTTTTATACTCCGTACGTGAGCACCATTTGCCTGTTCTTCTGATCTCCATTTGGCTAGCTCTAAGCATTTGCATTTGTTCTATCTAACCTCAGTTTGGGTGTCGGTAGAGACCTCCTAGCTACTCATTGCTCTATTTAAATAACCATGCATCTTTGAGAAGTCCATCCTATGGTCCTTCACTACTCCCAAACTCCCTTCGCTACCCTCCTTGTAAGGATCCACCCTTGTGGATGAAATATCTATCTCTCATTGAACCACAAAAATCCTCCAAAAGACACACACAAAAGTTTATTCCTTATTTAGCCTTTTCCAATCACTATCTGCTCAAACACAGCATTCCCATGCAAACCACATGTGCCCATAACACATCCCCTAGCCTCTCCGATCCATCGGGTATACGCAGTTCTAGTAGAAGCAACCGTAAGGCCAACTGTGACATCCAGTTCAGCGACTGAATGCTGGTTCCCTTGTTGAGTCCGTGAGAATTTCACCCGGAACCCGGTTGGTAAACTATCTCCAGCCATAATCGGCTTCACGGTCACTCCAGAACAACTGGAATGTACGATAGTTCCGTCCATTGACACATAGGCACTTACACTCTTCTCGTCTGTAGTTGATATCACGTAAAACCAGACGATAGAGTATGGCCCAACCCGGCTTCGGCCCCAGTACCAAGTTTTAGAAATTTTATGGAAAGGCGCAGCTCCCCAGTTCTAGATGAGAAATTAGAGCTGGATGCATAACCGAGCTTTATCAAGCGTATAAATGGAGAGAGAGTAGAAGAAGAAATTGCGTTTGTACCTTGTCATGGTATACTGAGCCTTGAAATCGAAGTTTCGAGCCTTCAATAATCATGTCGACTTCTCCGTTGCCATCTGGCACAGCATTTGCCCATCCAATCTTAGGCATAAGTTGCATATCCATACCACCAGTTGCGTGGCCACATGCATAGTGAGGAGGGGCTGTCTATACACAAAATCAAAGTCAGCATGGAATAATTCCAAGTATTAGAGATAATAAATAGATCTGGAAAGAGAGGGAGAAATTCACGGATTTCAAGCTAAACGATCCTTTGATTTTGAGTTTAGGGTCGTTGATGGAGACTCGATACATAGACATATCTGCTGTCCCCGCCCATTGCATCCCTATAGGCATATATTTTCCCACGATCCCCGATTTTCCTCCGCTGATAATCGCCGTGCTCGCATGGGTGATAAGTACTTTAACCTTTTCGTTTGGAAATGAAGCCCAAATAAAAACAGGTAAGACGTTATCAGAGAGCGCAAGAAATGGAAATGCGGTATAAGCGCTGGTAAAAAATGCAATGACAAAGGATGACTTGCGGTCAAACGAGACTGCATCGAAGTACCACCAGTCAAATACAGTCGAATTAACGGAACCGAGTTTCGGATGGTCCAAATCGTCTGCCCCTGATAAGAACTGAACTTTGCTTGGTCCTTGGGAAACAGAAGAGCCGAATATTTTAATCAACGATTGGTGATCGTCTGGGACGAGGGCAAGAGCAGCCGATATCCAGGGGTAGCAGAGAATATTAATGAAAAGCAAAAGGGGCGTTATTATCAGTAACGACATTGTATCACTAGATAAAATCGAAGGGGTTGAATACTCCTTTGTTAGTAGAAAAAGCGAGGGACGGCGCAGCAGAGTAGTACCCGTATGAGGAGGGACAGGCCGGTTTTATGAGGGTATTGATCCATCCCTTTTCTCCCCGATTGCTTTTCCTTTCCTGGTAGATAGAGACAAACGGATTGTCTAGTCAAACATTTCAGAATGCTAGGATTACAACGATAGCAACCCTCTCTTAAACAATATCAGCTAGCGATTTGGCACACATCAGAAAGCCTCTCGCGAGAAAACCCCGGTCTTGGGCCAGAGCTATTAGCGGGTATTGAAACCGACAAATTGGGATCCGATGCGGTGATCATCGCACATCATGCATGTCCCATCCAATGACGGTGCGCGTTTGCTCGCCATGATTGTTGGGAGGGGGGAGCTCTGCAGATTCCTTGCACTGAGCTTCAATCGAGGACCGCTTTGGCCTCCAATCCTTCGAATGAATTGTCTGGCTCAGAAATCTGAAATGACGGCATATCAGGAGCACTAGCCAGGTATGAGAGAATTCGAAAACACAGATGGGAAAGAGAACGAGAAAGAATTTTCGGATCCCTTTTTTTGTTCTGTATTCTCTTTTGTGATCTTATTTTAGTGTCTCTTGTTTCTACCGGATTTCAATCAATCGGAGAATTTTTCCAGCCACACTATTATTACGGAGTAACAAATAGCTCAAACATGCCGCCTGGAATGAAATAACGCGATAATATGGAAAACGAGGCCTCAGTTATGGGCCAGCGAGGTCATGATCCTGGTCCAGACAGGGAGCACCCTCGCCCTTTTCTTCGCTTGGTGCAAAAGCTTCGTCCTCACCAGAGCTTGTTTTTTCCCCTTCCCAGTCGCACGACCGAACAGATGGATATTTATTTATACATCAGCATTCAGTGTTGTAGGGATTCCCTCGTGTGACGCTGCATGCTGAACAACCAATCTATCGTTAACACTGGTTTCTCGATATTAATCCGTCATCAATTGTTTGACTTCATAACTTTACAACTTCACAAATTAAACTAACCATGACATCTGTGAGGCCAAATGTCTCTTTCAAGGCAAATTCAGGTGGTGCAACCCAGTTTTACTTGACGCGCCGATCAATAGCTCATGATTTGCTCGCTGTTCGTTTCTGCCGTGTTGTCTTGCTCTCCTGAACCGTTGATACGTGGAAGCAATGCAAGACGTTCACTCAGCATATCGCTTCCACTTGACAAATCCCACCTTCGGTGTGATAACACAATTTCGTGGCGCTTTCTTTTGCTTTTTATGATGTTATGGACCAGTCCTGTACTCCGTACACGTCCTCTCATCATGGCTCCCCGGCTCCCCGGCTTCAACCCTGTTAAGACATGCGCTGGTACCTCGCTTCCCCGTCTTTTGGGTCGTGCAACCTTGCAGCTAGATAATAGGTTTATATATGCGTGTATGTATATATATATCCTAGATAATTTCTTGTCATTGCTAGAAAAATATCCCTCCTGTCAACTTACCCAGGCCAAAATCGCATAAATCGCGATTTGTGGGGTTTCTCATCTTATGATGCGGCTTTCTATCATTGCAATTGCTGCCAGCTCGGTTGCGGTGTCTGCTATTGTTACGCATCCTCGATTCCGATCTGAACAGTTTAAGAACCCCGCAACACGATCGATAATCACTGATCGTAGCTCAGAACATGATGATGGTTCACATCAGAACTCTTGCCCTTATAAGGATGAGATCTTTTCCACTGCCCCTCGGAAAAATATCTTCCTTGGTTTGACCGGCTCTGAAGCAGCTGAAGTGACGAAATTCCTACATGATCAACCCATTTTGAACCTTACAGCAGTTGTAAATGCCACAAGGTACGCATGACTTCTTAGTTCGTATCCAACATATTCTAATCATGTCAATGGTGTCTACAGCTGGGACAATCGAATCATCCTCGTGGAATTGCTGCAACCGAATAAATCAGATGCTCTCCCATATCTCAATGGGCATGGACACGCTCCTAAACGCTATGCCAAAGCTGCCATTCAATTCCAGGCTACAGAGGAGCCATATATTCAGGATTGGATGGTTGGACCGCTTCCAATCTCGGAAAAAACAAAGCTTCAGCCCCTAAATTATATCCACAACTCAGGTGATGGGAAGCAAAGAGTATATCATACAGATCCCCAAGCTGAAGCGGCCTTTTATATGCAAATAGGAGTTAGCATCGCGGACATCACCATTGGGCTATGGAATGGAGTAAGTCTTCAATTCCTCCCCTCCAACGCTCCTCTTTCGAATAAACGACAGTCTAACTGTATTTAAATGTCAGACTTTCATGGGACAACCCAACGATACAATCTTGATGGATGGAATGGAACCGTTATGGATCGATGATGGGGCAGTGATAACTTGGAGCCAGTTTCTGAATTACCCAAAGATTCTTGATGATCGCGTAGCCTTGCTTCCCCTGGGTCTTTATGTTAAAACTAATATTGCAGGAAGAGATCCTTCAAAATGGTCGGTTGAAGGCTGGTTTTATAATGGGAAATTTTACGAGACCACAGAGAAATTCCGAGAGGCTTTCTACTCACCCGGGTTTGAAAAGTTGGCACCTAATGTCGATGGTGAATGGACAAGTACCGATCGGACAGGCCAGCCGTTCAAACACGATAAGATTGCTCCTCCGGTTGCTATTCAACCGGAAGGTCGGCGATTTGCGGTTGATGTTAAAGAAAAATACGTCGAATGGAGTAAGTATTTGCATTCTAAACTACTAGTGACCCCCCTCTTTATTGTTATTTCCGTGATGAGCCTTATATGATTCTAATTTATACCTTCTGGTAGTGGATTTCTCGTTCTTAATTTCATTTAATCGGGATACTGGTGTCAGACTCTTCGATATTAAATATCAAGGCAAGCGAATTATATACGAACTTGGGCTACAGGAAGCATTATCCCATTACGCATCGAATGATCCATTGCAATCCGGTGTCTCCTATCTCGATACACTAGATGGTTTCGGCCGTGGAGCCTTTGAGCTAGTCCGCGGTTACGATTGCCCGTCTTATGCAACCTACTTGAACACCACTTATTACGGCGAGGAAACCACTCACACCCAT
Source organism: Myotisia sp. PD_48 (assembly GCA_032988175.1). Classification (NCBI taxonomy): domain Eukaryota; kingdom Fungi; phylum Ascomycota; class Eurotiomycetes; order Onygenales; genus Myotisia; species Myotisia sp. PD_48. The sequence continues at coordinate 134,810 of JANTQB010000022.1, forward strand.
TTAAATAGTATATGCCTCTTTGAAGCGGACACTGGCCATGCAATTCAACGGCATTCATCTCCGCTTAGTGTGGGCGTCACCAAGAACATCGTTTTCACGCTGAGAAGTGTCAGCACCGTCGGGAACTATGATTTCACGTTTGACTATACGTTTTTCTTAGATGGCTCTATCCATGTTACCCTGAGACTCTCTGGGTATATCCAGTCCGCATATTGGGCCAATAACAATGATTATGGATTCAAAATTCACGATAATTTGTCAGGTTCGATGCACGACCACGTCGTGAACTACAAATTAGATTTAGATATCAATGGCACGGCGAACAGTCTGATGAAAACCACCGTTGTGCCTGTTTCTCAGGAGTGAGTCTAGAGAATTACTAAAGGGAGTGAATGTATTAGCTCTAACCTTTGGCCCTAGATATCCTTGGTCTAACGGGCAAAAGCGCAATACGATGAAGCTCGAAAAATCGTTCATCAAGAATGAAGATGAATCGAAGTTAAATTGGAGAGAGAATTCACCAGATATGTTTGCAGTGGTCAACAAGGACACACCGAACAAGTACGGAGAATATCCTGGCTACCGCATTGTCCCCGGTAATATATGAAAAGCTTCCTTGTCTATATATACTGTTCATGCCCCGAGTATTATTTATCAACTAACCTCTGCCATCGCTATTGGTACCTAGCTACTCATAATGCGGCATATCTAACTGTTGTTGACTCGAGCAATCTAAAGCAATGTGCCAATTGGGCCAAACACCATCTCTACATCGTCAAGCAGAAGGATACAGAACCACAAAGCACATCGCCGTATAATTGTCTTGACCCAGCAGCCCCAGTGGTTGATTTTGACAAATTTTTTAATGGGGAATCTCTCGAACAGGAGGATTTAGTTGTGTACGAAAGTTTATTCCTTCCTGCCACCATACTTCATGAAGAAACTAATATCTAGATGTGTTAAGGTATTTTAACCTGGGGATGCATCATATCCCAGATACTTCAGACTTACCCAACACTATAATGACCGTAAGTACCTTCCCTAGTTTGGCGATGCAATGCACAATACACCACAGGAAGAATTGCAAACCTGACCTTTAATTAGAGCGCCGTGTCTTCAATGGCAATCGTACCTCAGAATTATTTTCTTGGACAACCGTCCCGTGCAACAAGGCAGCAGGTTCGAGTAGATTATGGGAGAGGCACTCCGGCCAAAGTCGAGAAATTCGGAAGCCACCAGGCCAAATGCGAATTCGACATGGTAAGTAGTTAGTTTCTTTTCTTCACCTCACCCTTTTCTGTAGATTGAGCGGTGAGATTTGGAGTTTTAACCAGTTTCGATCTTATTACAATAAACAGGAAAACGCTATCAGCAACTTAACCGACTATAAGGGGGATATTGTTGTCCGCAAATTCCCTTACGCACCTTGGGATCCATACGAGGTTCCTCCTCGAAACCCTTCGAATCCTCCACCTCCGCAGTAAGCCGATCTCTAGAAATTAACAACATAATCAATCCTAGACAGACTTGAATATTTTCTTTTGTGTAAACTTGGACCCTTAATCTCAGTATTATTTTAGAGTGTGAGCCACACGGGAGAGGGTGAGACAAAAAACGAGGCTTGCTCTGCATCTTTTATGCTGCATTATTCGCCTCCCTCATCTTGCATCTTGCATCTTGCATCTTGCCATCCTGGCCAGCCAGCATCAACAACCACAAAATAATTACAGATCCCGCCCTGCTAAATCCCGTTAGTCACACAGCCACTTCAGACACCGTGCTTCCCTATCCAAGGGTCCCGGATCGTAATTTATAAGTATGGTTTGGGGGGCGTTTGTGAAACTCTCCGCATGGCGAGCCTGGGCACCAGATCTCCACTAATGGGCCAATGGTACCCGTCACGGCTGGTAACTATCAAGATTCAAGATTCCAGATTTCCCAATTGCGGAGATTCCTGCAAGAAGGCTCCCACATCCCCCAAGCTCCAAGTCTCGCCTCTTCTTATCAGCTCCAAGTTGTGGTTGCTCGACCTGCAGGGCGATACATCCAATCCACATCCTTAGCGGAACACATCTTATTCTGAGAGGATCCTAATTCGACAGCATCTTCCGTACTCCGTACATTCCCCTCACCATTGTTCTTCCTCCGCAGCCTTGCGTTGCTTGTGGGAGCTCTCTCAGGGTAGAATACGAGGTGCCCCCCATCCGCTGCCCGGTCGCTCCCCTCCTATTTTAGGTGGTGATTGAGATATATATTTTTGTTGATCTTTCATTCTTCCAGCTACAAGGTTGATATTGAACTATCACTGCATTTATACCAAGGATGGACTGAGTTTGTGGATCTTCTACTTCTCTCTCGCCACTCTATTACCGTTGGATACCTGGGCATCCCCATATGAAATTCGGGAGCAATTATTATCTGGATTTTCAATGTAGAAAGGGTTGGGTATGGAAACCATTCCAAACTCCTCTCCAACTGGTTCGCGATCCGATGTTAGCGACGCTACCAAAATTGCCTCCGGGTCTATGCCCTTCCTATCAGTAACAACAAAAACCACTGAGACATTTGCCGATTACAAGCTGTCCACTAGCGGTTCAACACCGCAGAAACCGAAACAATCAAAGAGTCGCAATGGTATGTTCGTGTGATATATTTGTAATCATATGATTAATTCCTATATTATTGAGAGATATGATGGATCCTAGCTGATACATCTTCTTTAGGATGTGTAACGTGCAAGTCGAAAAGACTAAAGTGCGACGAGACAAAGCCTTCATGCCGTCAATGCCAAAAGAGGAATGTCGAATGTGGGGGTTATAAAAAAGATTTTAAATGGCGGCCGTTTGAGGAATCTAACTTCGCAAGCAAGCCTCAATCGAAAATCAAGAAAGGTGAAGCATGCTCATGCTATACATTCCAAAGATCTATGTAGATGAAAACGTATATCTTTTATTCAGGGCCGGAATTAGATACTAATCTAGCCATGTTCGACCGATTGTTATATTATAGTCTCTACTGTTTTCCCAGTATCACCACCACGAAATGGAACGTTAAACCCGAACCACCCCACAACAAAAGCTGCGGAACCTTCAATAAATAACACTCCTCTTCCTACCAATTCATCGACTGGCTTGAAACCATGTGTATCAGGCCCACACGACGTTCTTCCGTGGCGAACAGCGTCACAGGGCGTTTTGGGGGATACCAATGATCAAGATTTTTCCGTGCCTCAATATCCAAGTTTGTCGGACCCCATCGGCTCCGAGTTCATCCTAGACACGAATTTTTTTGACCCGAGATTTCTTACATCATTAGAGAGCTACGACGAGCAGGATGATATCGAGGAGATCAATCCAAGTAGGGATATTGAAATGAAGGAGTGGCATAGTCCTTCATTGTCAATGCCCCAAGAAATAACTTTCGGTGAAGGAAGCTCTGAGATGTTGCTTGCTCATTTTGACCAGCGCACATGCGGGATATTATCCGTTAAGGATGGCGTAGGTGAGAACCCGTGGCGAACTTCTGTATGGCCTCTTGCCCGTGAATCACCGGCAGTTTACCATGCAGTTTGTGCTCTAGCCGCATTTCATAAGAGCAAGGAAAGCTCTAAATGGAGGTACCAAGGTGTCGAGCACATGCGGGAAAGCATACGGGAGTTGGCCATGAATATAGAAACCATGCGAACTGATGCAGCGATAGCTACAACCTTGGCTCTTGCATTTGCAGAGTCGTGGGATATACACATTTCAACAGGCATTCAGCACTTGCGCGGAGCCAAAGTCTTACTACATCGAGCCCTCTCACAGCAACTGCTGAAACCACCAGATCAGGCCGAGCAGGCCCGTCTGCATTTCCTTTATAATAGCTGGATGTATCTTGCCGTGATCGCACAGCTAACTTCCCTCGGTGATACCGAGTTCACCGGTATCCAGCTCCCTGCAACCTGTATGCCTCGTATCCACGAAGTCGATCCGTTAATGGGCTGCGCAGCAACACTGTTCCCATTGCTCGGACGCGTGGCAAACCTCGTGCAAAAAGTCCGCAACACGAAATCCAACTCTATCGCCATAATATCTCAGGCCATCGAGCTCAAAATGTTGCTCGAACAATGGACGCCCCCATCATACTTCGAAGCTCCCGAAGATCCTAGTTCGGATGTGCAGCACAGTTTCCAGACGGCACAGGCCTACCGTTGGGCCACCCTGCTACATCTTCACCAAGCTGTGCCTGAAATCCCATCGGAATCTGCCGCTGATCTCGCAAAGCAGGTTCTGGTCTTACTCGCCACGGTTCCTCCTAGCTCGCGGGCAATAATTGTGCAGATATACCCTCTTCTGACTGCTAGCTGTGAAGTCGAAAGCGTTGAAGATAGGAAATGGGTGCTCGAGCGGTGGGCGGCGATGCAGCGAAGGCTGATGATAGGGAACATCGATCGGTGTCTTGAAGTAATTCGCGAGGTGTGGAGCCGTCGTGACAATTATAATTTAAGTATGCTTAACTCCCACCGTATACCGTATGTTGTCTCGGTGAATAGGCCCGGAAGAAGAAACAGCAGCATCGGATCGGAGACGACGGATGAGGAGATGCTCGGCATGGAACCAGATTCGCATCGAGTGATAATCGAGGATGCTGAGCTATCACCGTTGATCCATGCCGTGGACCCCAATTTGATGCTCTCACCATATACTTCGGTTTCTCGCCGAGGCTCGTCGAGTCTTGTCGATAACCCGGACTTTGAAAAGACGGTTCGAGGGAGACTCCACTGGATCGGGGTGATGAGCGATTGGCAATGGGAAGGTGTGTATTATTCCGTTCTGACTTTAGCTGGAGACTGGTTAACATTGTTCCCTTTTATTTTAGTTTTGCTGGGTTGAACAAGCAGGAGGGAGAATGGCCATGTTATCGTTTTCTCAAATGGACATGTGGTGTGCTTTTCGGTTTATTGGTCTCTCTCTCTCTTTCTCTCTCTCTTTCTCTCTCTCTTTCTCTCTCTCTCTTGGTTCTCTTGGTTCGGATTATATTTTTTTTTTCGTATAATAGCATAGTTATCACACCGCATAGTAAGGAGGCGGCGTTTCGGGTTGGGCATGGTGTGTTGTTATCTGAATGGTAGGTAATGCACCCAGCCATTGATGCATAATATTATTTCAAGTCAAGTTCTAAGATCTTCCACGATAACAACAAGAAACAATAATAGACTGTCTGGATCGGCCCACTCGGTTCCCAGGTTGGTAAAAGAGTCCCAGGCTGGGCGCCAAGTTGACGCCCATCCTCGAATTACTGTTTCAGGCGGAATCTACGAGTCCACCGAGATAGCACGTAGTTAGATATCGGGTGGAGAGAGGGTACGTGGGTATGCAGCATACGTTGCTGGGGTTGCACATCTTCATCCTTGAGTTGTCCGAGAGAGGTAGAATGATCCCGTGTAGTTGCACCAACGGTGCTCGGGTTTATTCTCCTAACTTAGATAAATATATACTTCATCAGAGAACCAGGTAGATAGCCAGGCAAGGGTATTTAAGTCAATTGGGAGCGTCCGGCTCAGGCCGGGTTGTATTAGTATAAAGGTTGAAGCACTTGTTTGAACAGAACAGGCGATAAAATCCAGTGTCGCATTACAGGAGTAAGTTCAATCGACGACTTGCATCCATGGTTCTTCTAATAACAGTAATTAGAATAATTTCATAGATCAGCATACATCACCTCGTCTCTACGCAATGCCTCCTCCCGTTGCGCTCAACTACTATCCCAAAGCGCAGTCGACCTTCAAGCCTCCGTTGATTGCCAACAACAATGCTTTCCTCGGAGATGTATTCACAAGGTACGGGATTAACAGACTAACAGTCTATTCATTGTCGTGGCTTTCCCAGGGCGACTGACTCCTCCATTCCCTAGCCAAAAAGAAAACCCTGAAAAGCCAGTATCATGCGGCTTCTATCGTCTCGAAAAGGGAGAGCCTCTGGTATACACATACACCTACGACGAGATGAAGATCATCCTCGAAGGCCAGTTCGAAATATCAGACGCAACGGGTAGGACAGTGGTAGCCTCACCAGGAGACGTGTTTTATTTCCCCAAGGGAGCAACAATCACATTCAAGACCCAAGATTACGGTCTGGCATTCTTTGTAAGTGTCTTCTTCCTCTTCGATGGATTCAAATTGATGTCATTTCGCTGATATGGGTATATCTGTTTCTGTGGTAGACTGGCCAGAGAGGAGAAGGCGAGGCATGAGCCAGTGAGATATTTTAATTCGTTAGCTAGCTAGTTAATTATAGTAATAATGACATGAAAGGGAAATTAAATTAACAAAAACCAACCTCTTGTTCCTTGTTCCTGATGGTTTCAAGCGGGTTGCTGCAGCAACGAGGCCCCTCAAGCGGCTGCAGCAACTCAGCCCAAGCCACCACAATCCACTCCAAGAGCCCAAGTCCACTCCAAACATTTATTTCCTTGCCTCCCGATGAACCTGCTCTCTTCATACTCCATGGTGTGTTATGAATAGCCGTGTGTTCGTCTAGCAGACAATCCTTTCTGTCATCCCGCGATCACTATTTTGAAGAGAGCGTTTTCCTCAGACAAGAATAATAACAACAACTTCAGGATCAAAGATTCAAGATCGTTGCGGGGTAGCCGCGCAATCTAACCACCACAAAACTCTCCTCTCTAGGCTGATCTCTCATATTCCACCCTCAATCATGGCCGTGAACATGCCTCCGTCCCCTCTAGGGAAGCAAACCCCCCGCCTACAACCTGTACTCTCTACGCGATCGGGCAACGAGTTCTTCGACCGTCCCCAGACCCCCACGCATTATGAATTCATCAGTCCCGTTCATACACCCTACGGCAGTCCAAGCAAGAGTAGGCCGCCTCCTGGCGCAACAGATCTTCCCAACATCTTCGACAATGCTATGAGACTCACACCTTCTTCACCTTCCAAATCAACTTTTACTCCGTCAAATCTCTCCCCCGGAAGGGCCTATCAACGTGACGATGACCTAGCATCCTACAATGAAAGCGTCATTCACAGAGACCAGCCAACAACACCAACCCCGGGGAGTCCCACGCGGATATCTAACAAGGAGAATGCTCCAATTGCTGCATTACGGGTGAATAAAGATTCCACGCCTACTTTGAGCCATGCGGCCATCTCGCGCCAGGAACCATACCAGGCGAGGGAACGGATGGAAGCAGGACGCAGAAACCAGAATCAACTGCGCGGGCTTACTGCGGAAGAGTTAGAGAAAGTCCAGTTGCCTAATGTCAAACGTCTTGCCAACGTTACACAATTGTGTAAGTGTTTCTTTTAACAAAAAATACCAGGCATACCGAGACTGGATAAATTTTTAAAAACTAACCACTCTGTTCGGCAATATTCAGACTTTCTTGATCATTACTTTGATCTCCTTAGTTATGTTCGGAACAGACAAAATCGTAGCGCTCAATTCAAAGCTGCCTTCCCACTTCCTCCCGCAACACCCGTCGCGGAATATGAAGTTGCGCGCCATAAATATCTCGGTCGTGAACGCGCCAACCTTCGAAAGCGCAGGACAAGGATGCGTTATGGAGACTTTCAAGTGCTCACCCAAGTCGGCCAGGGCGGTTATGGTCAAGTATATCTGGCCCAGAAAAAGGACACCCGTGAAGTCTGTGCCCTTAAGGTGATGAGTAAAAAACTCCTGTTCAAGTTAGACGAGATCCGACATATCTTGACGGAACGCGATATCTTGACAACCGCAAAGAGTGAATGGTTGGTTAAACTGCTCTATGCTTTCCAGGACGATGATCAGATCTATCTCGCAATGGAATATGTCCCAGGAGGCGATTTCCGAACTCTTCTCAACAACACACGGGTTCTTCACAACCGGCACGCTCGATTTTACATCTCTGAGATGGTCACATGCGTTGATGCTTTGCATGTACTTGGTTACATTCACCGCGACCTGAAGCCAGAGAATTTCCTCATCGATTCTTCCGGGCATGTTAAATTAACCGACTTTGGGTTGGCAGCGGGAATGCTTAACCCTCGAAAAATTGAGTCCATGAGGCTTAAACTGGAGGAAGTTGGCAGAATGCCCGTTCCCTTTGGGAGACCCATGGAACATCGCACTGCTGCCGAGAGGCGTGAAGGCTACCAATCCCTGCGACGGCGCGAGGTGAATTACGCGAAATCTATTGTCGGCTCACCCGATTATATGGCACCAGAGGTTCTCTCTGGCGATGAATATGACTTCACAGTCGATTATTGGAGTTTAGGATGCATGCTTTTCGAAGCTTTGACTGGCTACCCCCCATTTGCAGGTGAAACCGTGGACGAAACCTGGCAGAACCTCAAACACTGGAAGGACGTTTTGCAGAAGCCAAAGTACGAAGATTCGAATTATTTTTTGTCGAGGCGCACATGGGATCTTATCACCCGATTGGTTGCTGATAGGGAATGTCGATTCAATAATATTAAGGAAATCCAAACCCACGACTACTTCGCGGAGGTGGACTTCCATGCATTGAGGGAGATGAAACCTCCCTTTGTCCCTGATCTGGATTCCGAGACCGATGCCGGTTACTTTGACGACTTTGGGAATGAGGCCGACATGGCGAAATATAAGGAAGTCCATGAGAAACAAAAAGCGCTAGAAGATATGGCTGACAGAGATGATAAACTGAATAAAGGCGTATTTGTCGGCTTTACCTTCCGGTATGATTACTCACTCACTCACTGCTCGTCGTTTATCTAGCTATCTCTTTCTTTCTTTCTTCTGGGGAATATATCTAACCTAGCTTAACTAGACACCGAAAAGCAGCCGGGGAAAATGACGGACGGACTAGTCCTCGCAAAGGAATTCCCACTGATGGATCATTCGGCACGATATTTTAAATTGTTCACACTACCTTCGTTTTATCGCATTTGCATTTCTGGAGCTGGTATCTCGTTTCACTTCACGCATTTACGTTCGACTTCTCCAGCTTGATTCCCATCAAACATCTTTTTTTTTTCGGCATAACTATCTTTTAATAGCGTTATTCGGGTATTATACACCTTTGTGCGCTTCCACTTTTACTACCTTGATGGGCTTTGTATCATGTATGGGTTATTATGATAGATGAAGAATCAATAACTGGACTGGTTTTAATTTATATTTATTTTTTATTTTTATTCTTAAAGTATTAAAATCCCGCGTTACAAGACAATGAATGAGAATAGGCTGCAACTTTCCGTTGAATATTCAAGACGCGGGATGACGTAGTAAATAGCTGGTGTCTCTATCTTGACTGTTTATGCTCATCCAAACTCTCTCCAAACAGCAAATTCCAAACAAACCAGCTACAAGTCTCGCAAACATCAACCATTGCCTGAAAAGAAACGAAATAACGACAAGAAAGATCTTAATTCTACGAATAATGTTCCGTTGCGTTGGTCTCCCCACTATCTATCTTATTATACCCATCCCATCGTTCACCTGCTCTCCCAACTAACCTTGCGACAGAAAACCATTGATATCATTACACTCTTCCACAAACCCTCTATTCCTTCTTCCGCACGCGCCCTCGAACTCCTCCAGAAAGCCTCTACTGCCACCCAACAAGCCTCCGTTGAGAATGGCACATCACCGCTCCGCAAATCTGCGTTTGAACTAGAAGTTACCGAGAATCCCCCCACCCCAGACCAGTTGAGGCTGATCATGGAATATATGGATGATTCAGTGCTTGGGCGCGGAGGCGTGGGCGTCGGAAAACCGGGGGAGCTGGTCAATGAGGCGCATGACCGGTCAGATGCGTTGAAGAAGCTGAAAGAGAATGGAGATAAGTTTATAAGGCCTGTTGTACGTGAGAAGGGAGGAAAAGAAGAAGAAGAATAAGTAAGGGTGTGGTACTAATTTGTTCTTATTGGATAGGTCGTCGATTGGAATAATGGGAATGCAGGTATGTGAATGAATGAATCGGGCTTTTGTTAAGCATCAGGCGACCGGGACAGGAACAATTGGCTAATAATTTCGCTGTTTCTACGATATAGTGCTGGGAACCGATGAGTCTGCGATATTAAAACTACTCAAAGAGGAAGGGAACGGAGGAAATGGTGACTCCAAGTGGTAAGAGGAAGCAGGGACATAACTAGGCGAGATCTTTCCAATTTGACAACGCAACTCATTTGTACTTGTATGATACGCTGGAATTACGATCATGTCTTTTGACATGCACTACGAAGGGTGAATTATACCTGACTCCTCTCCTTCCTTATGAAATGTACATTATTATCAATGTCTATTGCGAATTATAGTTCTATTCTCTCTGTAGAGATTCCATCCGATCTGTCATCTGCTGCTTAACCATCAACAAGATAATTGTTAAGATCAACAATCCTATAATGGGGGTAAAAAGGCTTGTAAGGTAGCTTGAATCCACGGCTAGTCATGAGCTAGCAGTAGATGCTTCACCTCCCTCGTCTGGCAATAAACGACCGAGAAAATTCTTTAGGTCTTCCATCTCCAATGGATCGCCTGAGTGACCGAGTCCACTATTAAAAAAAAGATAAGAATTGATTAATCCATTCTGTCGATGAAAAAGGTATGAGAGGGAAAAAAAGCAAGAATCCATACTTATATTTCCTGAAATCCACATCACAGCCCAGTTCTTTCATAAATTCAGCCGAATGCTCGCCGAATCCGAACTTAACAACCATATCCTCGTCTCCATGAGCCTGGAAAATTGGAGTCTTCTTGTTAGGCCAATCCTCGGTCAAATAGTCCTTGATCTTATTGGCCAATGGGAGCCAACAGGAGAGCGCATAAATTCCTCCTAGCTTCTCCTTGCTCGTCAATCCCGAGAACAGGGCCATGGCACCGCCTTGTGAGAATCCGCCAAATACGATTCGAGAGGGTTTGACACCTTTGTCTATTTCAGCTTTGATGAGGGTGTTGAAGTAGTCGCGGGATTTTAATATGCCGGGTTCGTCTTGTCGTTCGAGAAATTCTTCCATTGATAACTATAGACCGGTTGTAGGTGTATGCTATTCAGAAAGCATGAAAAGGAATAGAGGGGGGTGTTTGAAATGCGTACGGCGGGAGATAGAGTCTTGACATCGAACCAGCCCGGCATCGACATGCCCATATTCTAATATACGACCGATTTTGAGTTAGCGGTTCCTGTGTGTACCTGAGTGGGAGAAATCGAGGGCGGGGTTTCATACGATCGAGATAGGAATTGATGGCGCATTAGGGAACACGAAGGAAACTTCGTTGAATAGACCGCGCCGGCGCCAATTCTGTGCAATCATCATCCTTTATCCGAGTCCAAGTCCAAACGTTAGCATTCCCCTCTAACATCACGAACGGGAATTGCGCTGAACCAAGTGTTCAGGTCAGGCGGAAGAGGGAAGAGGAGATAATAGCATACCATCCTGCACCACTATAGCAAAAAACGGGGTCTTAGTTAGCTTGCTTATAGAGAGAGAGAAAACTTATCCCTTTGGAAGACGGATAGCCAGGGGGGAAGATATGTACCTATCACCGAGGCCGTGGGCCATGATAACGGTCGCAGTGTGCCTTGTTAAGGCTGGGACTACATAAGGAGCAGCCATATTTTGCAGACGAGCCTGACAGTCGAAGTCAAATGTGATTGATGAAACTGTTGCTACGCGTTCAGGTTGGGACTCGAGGGTGTTCTTTGAATACCCTTTAACTTATCTGTTTAATTCAAGCGTCGGCGTTTGCATAACTACGGAAACGCTTGCTTGGCCTTCCCAGATTCACACTTATTCACACTTCGTATTGCGATGAACTCCGATCAATCATGCAACCTACTCATGATCATGAACGTGAAAGAGCCGTGGGCTACTTAATTGTTTTCTGTTCTTAATTAAACTGGAATTGCCCGCCGCATGATTGACCTCCTCTCAGATCACCAGGATTTGTTGTGTTAGAAGAAGAGCAGTCAATATATCCTTTTTGAAGATCACGTCAAATGAATTATATTTATATATCCATATGCCCCTAAATCATACATTAAAAACTCCGTTAATACTCATGTATAGCTGCTGACCCATTTCACATTTTTTCATGATCTACAAAAGAGCCACAGCACCAGCTATGGCAGCACCAACAGCACCCCAGGCTGCGGTCTCTAAGGCAACGGCGAAATTGGTTGATGTTGGCTGGGCTCCAGTATCAGTTCCAGATGGGTGAGAATGGCCAGAGTCACCTCCGTTCTGTGCTCCTCCATTGGCAGTCGACTCGTTTGCGTTTCGAGCAGCTGCTTCACCTGATAATGGAACTGCGGTGACTCCGGTTCCATTCTTACATGAATCGGGAGTCTCAAATTGTGCAGTTCTTGAGAAAGTTATATCGGCGCACTATCATTTGAATCAGCTGGAATTCAACATACTCTTTTTTTCCTTTCTTTTTCTTTCTTTTTTTCTTTATTCACTTACATGGTAAAGTCCACCATTCGGATCTCCGTTAGAAAGAACCTGCAAGGTGGCATTCATGCCATCCTCAATTTCGAAGCCAATGACATCGGGGCCTAGACCAACGGAAGACAGACAGAAGTCACCCAATCCCATCTGTCTAAAGGTGGGTACAACTGAGATGTTGAAATTGGAGCCTGGGTTGTTTCCTAGGCCCAACAAGACTTGAACGGCAGCTTGGTCATGGCCCATCTTCATTGCAATGGCGACACGGGGATCATCCAGAGAGATTTGTGTCCTTGAGCTGGATGGTGTATCATAACCCCCGCAAGGGAAAGTGGTCATTTTGTCTGTATCGGAGCCACGGGTGGGAGGTTCAACGACTTGAAAATGGGCTGCTGTGAGAGGGAGGAGAGCAGCCGAGAGGAGCGATATTCGTTGTGAGAGGCGCATCTTGACTGTGTTTCGCTGAAATTCCTGATTTTGTTGAATGTGATTGTGCGAGGAGAATGAATTAGGAGGGTTATAATATAGGTAGGTTGGTTATGATGTTGGAGTTAGAGAAGGGACGAGGATAGAAAGAAAGATATTCCACTGTCTGTACTTCCCGGAGATAGGTATTTATATGAGTAGTAGTGGAGAGCTAGTTTAAGTAACTATGGGGGTACCTTCGTATGTTTATCTCCTACGGAAATAAATTAATCTAGCTTGATCCCTGACTCTCCACCTGTGAAGGGCGATTGTGAGAAGAAATAAGACTTTGCTGCCAGGACGACGGATAATTTAGTTACACCCATGGCCGTCACAACCCCCAAGAAGGGCTTTATAACCCCCCCAAGAGACCCGGCGGAATACGAGTCATTACTAACGGCGTAACAAGTAACCCGTTAGTTAGCCAAGTTAACTAACAAACAGGCCGAGTTGGAGCTTCTTCCTCTTCCTTCATCATTTCCTGTTAGTTGGCGCTGTTGGTTGGAAATATGCTCAAAACCTTCCTAAAGTTAATTCGGCCCCGCGGTTTCTCTGGTGGATCGACTTTGAACTAGTAAAAAATTAGTTAGTTTTATAGTTGCTTAATCTGCTCATTTCTGCGCATATCGTTTTTTTTTTGTTTTTTTTGTTTTTGTTTTTTGCTTTTTTGGGGGATTTCTGTTATCTCATCTTTTGCTCAACAAGATGGATCCAAGATACACGAGAATGTTTGAAAGAGGGGGAGAGGGGCTGGTGGTGTCCTTGCAACACGTTACACCATGAAAACAATAAGAAACAGATTCCAGTAAACAAAGGTGTCATTTAAATCATTAATTTATTGTAAAAAGAACTAGGATGATCGGATCGGCAGGTTGTTAATGCTCGTCCCACCGATGTGACAATCTTCCAATCGCAAGATCACCAATGAATACTCCCGCCAAAACAGAAAGGAAATAACCGACGTTCATCGTCATGACTGCCAACATGCTAGATTGAGAGACGTGTTGTTAGCATATGAAAAAAGAAGAAAAGCCGAAACTCGATGTCATAAAAAAAAAACTCACAGTAAATAGCCTATTCCAGCCAAAACGGTAACAAGAGCAGCTCGCGGTATATCGACACTAAACCTCCAGGGCATTACAGGCGGACCAGCCGAACTGTTCACCACACGAACCCGCTCCTCTACCCCATGCGCGCTGATAAATGTACCACTCTTCTCTCCGTCTGTAGATGTATTATCCCCAGACGAATCTGTTGCAATGCGTTCGGATTCCGGTGTTTGCCCAGCAACAACTACGTATCGTCTCTTTCTGGCTGCGGCCAGTGCTCGTAGCTCCAGCATGTATTTTAGGGCGAGTATAGCGCGGCCGAGAATGGCAAGGAAGATCAAGAATATGCATGTTCCCGCGTAGGAACCACTGGATTTCGGAGTCCAGGATGATGAGTAAAGTGGTGTGGTAGTGGACGAGAAGAATACCATTGTCATTCCGCCGGACGAGGATGACGATGAGCTGTGAGAGCTGTGAGACCCCGCGGTGGTCGGGGAGGGGGAAGGGGCAGCGTGTCCCTCATGGCGTGCGTAGAAGTGATCCATCGTTCAAGAGTGTATATCACGAATTGCTGGATAATAGGCAGAAAGAGAGATATATCTCTATCAAATGGATATTGTAGTTATCAGGTTGATTCCGGTTCAGAATTGCAGCAACCTGGCGTTTTAATCAAGGGATCTAAGATCTAATCGGGGGCAGCTGGATGGAGGAAAGATAGATGATAAGCATTGCATCGTAAATATCAGATAGTCATCATATAGTCTATCGCGTGTTGTACGGAAGTGCTCTATGGTGCCGTGAGGGGGTGATGCGGTGTCTCAGGCCAGCAGCAGCAAAGCCGGCGCGGCGTTGCCATGTCTGTTATATAACTAAGAGGAATTGGGTAACTAAGAATTATTCTGCCATGAAACAAGAACTGGTTGGTCATGGCTCCTTCGGGAAGGCGGAGACACATTGAGCAGATTAGGGCTTGGTGGGGCTAGTCCGCTTTAAGGTTTTGCCAAGCCCAGCCACCGCGGTCCGCTGCATTATGTCATCATGCCCTAACTTGCTGCCCCGTTTGGTCTTGCCCTTTCGAGTAAGTCTTGTCTAATCTGCTCATTCTTTCTCCGCTTTCTCTCTCTTATCTTTCTCTCTCTCTCTTCTCCACCCTCTATCTCTATCTCCATTTCCCTCTCCATCACTCTCTCTCTCTCTCTCTCACACACACACACACACTCTCTCTCTCTTATATTCGTCTAGGAAGACCTAACTTATGACAATCATGTCCACATATACCATATATACCCATTCTCAGTGAAGATACCCAGAGAGATAAGAGATAAGAGATAGATAATCCAACAAAATGGAGAAGAGACACGAGGGCCACGATGCTGGCATGTCTATGGGCAACATGTCCCTGGGAGGCGGCATCCCTAGTCTCTTCCAGATGCAGCGCAGATACTGGGCTGTTGTAGGAACAGTTTTCGCGATTGCAGTCCTCCAGAATCTACTTCACAAGCTTATCGCGATACAGAGGTCTGTTTTCTATCCCCGGCGCAAGAGGTTTAACTATAACAGACTGACATATGGAAAATTATTGTGCAGATTTTCCGACAAGTCACGCACTCCAGCTAAGCCAAAGTCGCTCTTTTTCTCTGGTTATGCCACAATCACTGCCCTTTCTAGGGAGTTTTCCTATGCATCCTTACGTCCATGGAAGCTAGGAAAACTAGAGTTATACCCCGTCCCTCTAGGACGGCTATCTCTTATTCTTGCAAACCTTGTCGTCCTCATGGTGTTTTGTTTCTACAAGCTCAACTCCCTCGACCAGTGGAGCTGGGAAAATATTGGCTATCGAACTGGTTTCATGACTATTGCTCAATTACCTCTAGTCTTCCTGCTGGCTGGGAAGAACAACATCATTGGTTTCTTGCTTGGCACTAGCTACGAACGCCTCAACTGGTTCCATAGATGGATCTCCAGAACCCTCTGGCTAACCTCCACCGTCCACATGGGCTTCTGGTTTCGCAGCTGGGGTAGATATAACTACATCATCGAAAAATTAACAACAGACCCTATCACCCAGAGGGGTTTCGCTGCTTGGTGCATACTCACCTTCATTCTTATTACATCTTTTGCTCCAGTTCGACGGTGGAGCTATGAACTCTTTTTCATCTCACACATACTGACCTTTTCTGGATTCCTGGCTGCGGTCTGGTATCATGCTAACAAGGAAGTCAAAAACTGGGTCTGGGTTTCCATAGGCCTACTGGTATTCGATCGTTTGGCACGTTGGGTCTGCATGGCGTGGACAAACTTGTCCTTCCTTCACCCCTCAAGGAACCACCACCAGGAAAATAAATCTCTCCCATGGGCAAACCATGCAACATTTACCCCCTTGGCTGGAAATGTCACGAAAGTTACGATCCCGAACCCTGTATTTTCATGGAAACCGGGGCAGCACGTCTTTCTAGCCATTCCATCGATTCTTCCCTTTCAAAGCCATCCTTTTACCATTGCATCCATCCCATCAGATAATAAACTCGAATTCTTTGTCAGAGCGGAACGTGGTGGAACTAGGAAACTATTTGAACACGCTTCGCAGCAACCGCCTAGTTTGGGCGACACTAGAGCCCTCTCTCGAACGGCTATGATCGATGGGCCGTATGGAGCAATCCGACCTCTAGCACAATTCGATAGTGTGCTATTCTTCGCAGGCGGTATGGGTGCGACTTTTACAATCCCCCTCCTACGTGATATCGTTGCAGGTTGGAAATCAAAACACTTTCCTAATCCTGATATGGAGGGAGCAACGAATAATCGTCTCACAAGCAGGATACCTCTTACAAAACGACTGCGCTTTGTTTGGGCTATCAGATCTCAATCCTGTCTGTCCTGGTTTAACGATGACATTGAAACTTTGCTCAACGACGTTGAAACCTTGAATCGAGCCTATCCTGCCCTTGAGAAGAGGCTTGAAATTAGTATCTACGTTACCTGCGACCCGGATCTTTCTTCTAAACCTACTATTCCTGTCAAATCTTTACCCTCCAATGATAAGGCTCCCACTCTCCTCCTGTCTGTCAAGAAAGAACTTTCGACGCCAATGGCGGAGAAGACAGAAGAAGAAATCTCTGTTATTCCTCAGCAAACAATTGCCCCTGGCACAAAAGACTCCCTAAATGGCTGTCTTCCGGGGGGTGGGTGCTGTTGTACGACCAAAATAACCGACGAGAACGCTCCGTCGAAACCCTGTACCTGTTCCAGCTCACCACCATCTATCCCACCGCCGTCGACGACGGTAACATCCACAATCATCCCAGCTCCAACCCCCCAACCACAGCAGAAACAGCAGCCTCTAGACAATAAAGAGGTGCAAATATCATCCACCCCATCGGAAAAACGCCCAATATCAACTTCCTCTAATTCTTCCGCCTCCACATCATCACTTAAGCCACCACCCGTCGCTACTCAATTCCGCCTTCTCTCAGGTCGTCCCGACATCCACAATATTCTCCGAGCAGTATTAGAAAAGGCAGAAGGAGAAAGTGGGGTCGTTGTATGCGGACCTCAGTGTTTTAATTCTGATGTACGGCGCAGTGTTGTTTCCCTCTCTGATGAAAGAGCAGTTCATAAAGGCACCGGTGCGCAGGGGATTTATTTGCATACCGAACAATTCGGTTTCTAACATCTACATCGACACCATACCATACATACTCCATAATATAATGACGTATCTAGACACGATACCTAATGAATGATAAATATGCCCAGTTTTCAAAGATCTATTTAAGTATTCATGAAGTAACTATAAAAACTTCGTAATTATTAACTATTACACTAAATTGCCAACTAGAATCATAAGGGCGCGAAATATAGACAGCAATGTAACCTCCACTAAATATGCTCATAACTTCTCGCCGATATTTAACTCAACCCCTCGAAATACACGTCGCAAGGTAGTCGACGACAACCTCTAAGCCCTCCTCAGACAACGAAGAAACAACCCCAACATATCCATCCGGTCTGATCACAGCGAGTGCGCCGTATTTTTCGTCCACGCCATAAGTGCTGTACGCATCTCCTTCCTTACCATGCTCAACGACAGAAGAGTACAGTTTCATTTCCGCGCAGTTTTTGATAGCCTCTGGAATATCTTTCCATACAAAAGCATCGGATGGACAGACTATAAAGGGGTGTGATAGTTTTACGGAGGATGCACCGATTAAACTCCGCGGATATATCGCAATGAGTTCGAGAAGATTTGCAGGGAATCGATCACCTCCGATAGTCTTCTTACCGGGGCCAACTAGGCCACAAAGTTTTGTCAGAATGCTGCACGATTGGCCCTCTGGGTCCAACAGGTCCATGGAAGTCAAACAGAGCACACGAAATCTGCCGGTTGATAAGAGGTCTAGAGAAAGAAAAAAAAATCAGCACTATTCTCCCTTCCCACCCCCTCTTTTTTGCGCTGTGCCGAGAATTAGGTAGATACGTACCATCATGGATATCCCTGGGTACGCCGTCCGCATATCTCTTCAGTTTCACGTTTAGTAGCCGTCTGCCAGGCCGCAGGATACCGCTCAGATAGTCTGTCCCGGTAATCACTGGTCGTGATTCGGCAACTATATCTCTGGATGCCTTGTCAACCAGGATATTTTCCGGGTATTCGATTCCGCATCCACTCGTAAATCCGTTGCCAGTGCTGAAGACATCTAAGAACTGCTCGTGGGTAAGTTCATCGCCCCCATTCTTTTCACTTCCGATCTTACCAGAAAACATGGAAGAAAATGCTCTATCAAACTCGATCAGCTCTTTGGCAATGGTGTACCGTTCTGTTTCGTAAGTATCTAAGATTGGATCTGGGTGGAGCAAGGATGACGATGGAGAGAGGCCATTTATGGAGTAGGCCAGCTTCCAAGCGAGGTTGTAAGAATCCATCATAGAAACGTTCATTCCTTGACCGGCCTGTAGGTGACGCATTAGCCTGCTCTGAAACACGATCATGTATATATGCGGTGGCTTCTTACCTTCGGGCTGTGAGTATGGCAGGCTGACAAGATTGAATATATTAGCTCGTGTTCAAGGGCTTCGGGAGGTAGAGCTACTGGAAAACTCACCATCTCCTACTATAAAAACTCTATGTTTTCCAGTGGAATCCGTAACGGCGAATTTTTCTGCCATTCGCTGGCCAATCTGGTAGGCCGCCCACCAATCTACTGGGCGATTTTCTTTTGGATAAATGTAGTATGGTTTCATAGCTGCTTGTGCCTGTTTTAGGATGCTTTCCATGGTTACCTGCCCCCGTCGGGTCCTGGCGTCGGTACCGTTCGTCCCGTTCCTTGTCACATCTGCTTCTTCTGGATTGGCAACGTCTTTGACTTGTACGTAGAGGCGTGTGAGATACTCGCCCGTTGCAATTCGCTCCCTGGGTATAACCATAATGGAACCAGCGGTGGAATGAATAGCCGTTCGTCTGCGAATATCTGGGAAATCCGTATCCGCAACAAAATCAATAACACCCCAGATATGATCCATCGATTCGCCTTCCAATCTCAAGCCCAAAGATCTTCGAACAGTTGAATGCGCTCCATCTGCACCAACTAGATATTTCGACCGCACCGTTCGTCGACCACCCTCGGGAAACTCGAACTCAGCAACAACAGGAAATTCCGGATCCCCTTCTTCGTCAATCCTCACGCTGATCAGCTTGGTAGATCGTTGAATACCATCTTTCGAATAACGAAGCAAATCATCTTCCAATATGCGTTCTATTCTACCCTGATGAATTGTGATCTCGTGTGGATATCTCGCAGGAATAGCAACATCAGGCACAATAGCAGTTCTACCAATGCCGACTTCTTCTCCTTTGAAAAATACAGGGTTCCAGAATGCAACTTCCCATAACTGGCATCCTTCCGTCAAGATTTCCTCCAGCAGGCCTAAAGATTTCAAAACTTCCAGTGTTCTCGGCTGCAGGCCATCGGCTTGTCCGGATTTTAAGACGCTTGGTTTCGAATCAACACAAAGAACCGAATTATCGTTGAGTCCATATCGAGAGAGAAGCAGTTTTAGCATTAACCCTGCAGGGCCAGCCTATAAATAGGATAATATATGACTGGTTAGCTAGCAAGAACTTCAGGGGGGAAATGAGACATCATGGTTAATATCTTTCCTATTGATAGCAAATGGACGTACTCCCGAGATAATAACTTCATGTTTGCCCTCTATCTGTTCAAATGTCGGGCTCAGGCGAGGCAAAGGGGCCGCGAATGAAGGAAGCACTCGAAGGTCGCGGCTCGAGGTTGAATATTCAGTAAAGACCGGCATCCTTAATCATGTGTATACTTGAAAAATAGATTGCTGGATTGATTCCTTTCCGATGATTAAATGATAATGGCTGACCGCGATGTGGTACAAGCAACGCAAGGTATAGTTATAAATAACATGGCGTTCGTTATAAGGAAGTGAATGGCGGGTTTCAGCGCCAGCCGGGTCGCATCCCAAACATGCGAAGGAGGGCGGAATTTCCCCCCATTCTCCATAATATGTCATCTCTAGT
This sequence comes from Myotisia sp. PD_48, assembly GCA_032988175.1. Classification (NCBI taxonomy): domain Eukaryota; kingdom Fungi; phylum Ascomycota; class Eurotiomycetes; order Onygenales; genus Myotisia; species Myotisia sp. PD_48. The sequence continues at coordinate 155,274 of JANTQB010000022.1, forward strand.
TTCCAAGCGCCACGGAAGAATACTAGGAGGCGGGGAATTTATACCTGGCCATCAAACTGTAACTCCATTTCAGACTGAACTGGCCAAGAGTTAGACATGTGGAGTGCGGGAACTGCGCCGGCAACTTTGGGCTGAGAGAACTCATGAGCCGGCGTTAATTGACGTGATTCAACGTGTAAATCTTGAATTGACGTGAAGTAACAGCGATATCCGGACGACCCCTTGGATCATGGCTGGCGGGAAGCATAGAAACGTATCCAGCCGGTATGGTGTCACCATCAGCTATCACCAGGCTCCGGCTGAAATGACAGGGAAAAATATATCCGGGAGAGCAATAGCCAGTAAGTCAGGGTAATTCGAACATGCGCGATAACGTTCCTAGTTGCAGCAGCTCGACTCGAAGGCTGAGACCCGCGGTCAACTTTTTCTTTTTTAATAAAAATGCCCGGTTGAGCCTCACTTGGTGGGAGTTCTCGCTGTGAGAGTGCAATGTGAGGAAAGACTTTTGTTGATACGAATCAGTGATTGACTGTTGGAAGCCGACTGCAGCCCTTTTGCAGTCGTCATCCATCATATCATCGTTCGTCGTTCGTTGTGCGTCGGTCCATCACTTAACATGCATTGGGAGAACGAAATACGGGGATGCTTACCTTCCACAAAGATTGAAATAGCGACCATCCCACCCACCACTCTTTTATCAACCGAAGATCAATCATAACTATGCAAAGAACAACATTACAACTACTAATTAAAACCTACGATAAAAAAAAAAGCATCGGGATTGGTCTCTCTTGCTGTTGTACGGAGAGCAACCCTGAAAGACAGCAATCACCATCACCAAGTGGCCAGGTTGTCTATACACCCCCCAATGCACACTGGAGACATGTTATTGCGTCTCAGCAGCATTATATAATATAACGATGTGCATACAACGGCTTTACCAATCAAGGGCTTAAGCTCTCTCAAAGAAACGAAACATTGAAACATCCCGGACATTTCTTTGGCGGGGTTTCAGCGTAAATTGCTTCATTATCTGGGAATGATCCCAGGAATGAAAGTTAGGTCTACCTATACAGACATAGATACATATCACAATCGAAAGAGGATTGGTAAACGACTAGGAGCCAACGCAAGGGTCCCCAGGAGCCTTGACCACCAAATCCATGTTTGTGACACGCATATCTTCGATGTTCCCTGAGGCAGTGTCTCGCATTAAATTGGCGGGGGATACCACACCCCGCAAGTCGCACCTTCGGCCACCGAGTAACCCTGTGTTGACTGTGAGGTGTATGCTCTTCGATGGGGACAACCGCATGCTCACTGGGTTGTTGTCAGGTCATAACGATCGACCAAGATCCCCTGTTAGAGCTGGTGATCATAATTCAGGAACAGCAAGCTCTTCTTGTTGATCGTCGCTCACAGGCAGGCGAACGGTGATTTGATGGTTTAATTCTTATCCTGATCATGCCATTCAATCCCAACCACCGGCCACTGGCTAGATCTCGGTTTCTCGGAAGTAGCTGGAGTGAACGTTTAAGAGAAATCAATCGGAGATAAAAACATTATTCCAAGACAATTGAAATGGTCGCACGGCCGGAGAAATCATCCGAGCCGATAATTCGGAGTAATGGAGTTGATACCTTCGCGAATCCCCTGTCGTTTAAACGGCCAGTTGATATTCCTTTATCTTTTATTGTAGACGAATCCGGGACAACGGCGAAGATCCTCAGACTTTTAAACCAGCCTGCTTGGCAGGGGTTTAAATCATTGATCCTCCCATTGTGGATTCTTGAAGATATCATGAACCACCATGCATTTGATGGATATGTCTCCATCAACCACTCGGCTGGTGGTCTCTACTAGCCTCACTGGCCTTCACCTTCGCCCTTCAATGATAGTTGGCTCGTTGATACTAAAACCACCTGATTCGGAACCAAGTACTCCGTACTGCACATATTACACAATCCCTTAGAAGGCGATCTTAGCCGACAGCAGACGCGGGGGTGAAGGCGCGTCGATATATCCTTGATCATTTCTTATTCTGACGATGATCCACGAGCCTGAAAATGCTTAGCTTGTAACTATACATAATAGGATTCCATTAGTAAGTGGCGTATATCCAGGTTTTCCCCTTGGGCCACTTGCCTGATCCTGTTATGATCGCCAGCCGTCAATTTTGCCGTGCTAGAATTTCTGTCTCTCCTTGTTCCTTGCATATACCACCGCAGCTTTCACCATAGATCCCATGCCTTACCACCTTCAAGCAGAGATGTCAGTGTGATTTTATACCAGGATGACTGACCGCCATGCATCATAGGATATTCGCGGTCCTACCACCAGCTGGCAGGGCAACGTGGGATTATCATTTTTCTCTCTTTTGGCTCCCTATCTAGATACCACCCAGTGCACTACCCGCTTGTTCCGATTCGCTTCTGTGACGAGGATGACGGGCAATCGGGGCATAGGGGTGCTGAAGCTGAATATTTATACCCCTCGAACACCCCAAGCTTCGAAAGGTTTGAATCCAGCTGGTCAGTCTTCAAACGCTGGTTTGCCGTGACAAGTTTATAGAGCTAAGATGGTGGGACTTTTCAGCCTAAAGGCATTGCCTTTGATCCTCACTAGTGTCATAACATGGACATCTGTGCAGTCAGCCAAACTCCCATCCACCTACTTCACAATTGGACCGAAGGACGACCCTTCTGTTACATATAATAGCAAAAACATCTTCTTGACTGGTGGTTATATCGTTGAGTTTGACAACGGTCGCCAAAGGGTACGTTTTTTTACCTCTCCAGGACACCCTGATCAATGGATACAGAGCTAACAGGTAGAATAGAGCCCAGACTTCTACTCAGCTCTCAGGGATGTTGGGGTAGAACCCACCAAGCGGTTTGATTTCAACCACCCCTTTTTTCATGGCTCTTCTTTCGTTGTCGAGGAAGATCAAGATCCAAAGGATATCATTGAAATTGTTCAAGGGCTTCGACATGTAAAGAACATTTGGCCACTTAAGCAGCTCTCTCGCGAACCCGGTCATATTGTTGCCAAAGGTCCAGCAACAATCAAAGATCAGCCAGGAAAGTTAATCCGACGAGCAGAGGATGAAAAATGGTCCACACATGTTATGACAGGAGTCGATAAACTTCACGAAGCAGGCAACATTGGTGAGGGTGTGCTTGTTGCTATCCTTGATACCGGTGTCGATTATAAGCACTCGGATTTAGGTGGCGGCTTCGGTGAGGGATACAAGGTCGCAAAGGGCTATGACTTTGTTGGTGACAACGGTGTCACAAATCCTAAACCAGATAACGATCCATATGAATCCTGCGGTATGCATGGAACCTACATTGCTGGGATTATTGGAGCGAATACCGGCACTGTCAACTTTACTGGAGTTGCTCCCGGCGCCACGCTCGGGATGTATCGAATCTTCGACTGTATGCTCTACACGTCAGAAGATATCATCATTAGCGCCTTCTTAAAGGCATATGATGATGGTGCGGATGTCATATCGCTATCCCTTGGGGGATATTCCGGCGTCAATTCCGGTTAGTGACGCATTATCCTTTTTTTCTCGGAAGCCCCTTACTTACCACTCCTTCTATATTTACTTAGATCCCATCTCGAGAGTTGTTTCCAAGATTGTTGGCGCAGGAACAATCTGTGTGGCTTCTACTGGGGAGCTGGGTGGTCCTCCATTCCAGGCCTACAGCCCCGCAACTGGATCTGGTGTAATTTCGGTTGCATCAGTTGAGAATATAGTGCGGCCAGTTTATCGACTTCTCGCGAAATACTCGATTGGTAAAGCGAATGAAAAAACATTTGAATACGAGCCAACAGATCTCCATTTCCCAGAAGGCCCACGCGATTTGTGGACGTGGGATTATAAATTTGGTTCTGACCCGATGGGTGAAAACTGCCCAACATTCCCTGATATCACCGATGACATCCGTCAGAATAAGATTGTTATGGTACCACTCTGTATCAGTACCTTGCTTGGTGCTGCATTGGGGGGTGTAAAATATCTTGTTATCCACGACGGTGGAGATATCATTCAGACGGTTGGCGCGCCTCCAGATGTTGAACCATTGAAGTCTCTAGCAGTTGTCGACCGCCTCCAAGGTGATGAATGGCAAGGAAGTATACTCAAGGGAGAGGGAGTCATTCTCACTTTCCCTGCTGCAAATAAGCAAGAGTGGCGATACCGAGAGAAGCCCAATCCTTCCATCGGTGGAAGTGTCAATGTTTATAGCTCTTGGGGACCAAATATGCAAATGGATCCGGTCCCATATGTCGCAGCACCAGGTGGCCACGTTCTATCTACTCTTCCAACAAAGGATGGCCGATACGGAGTCCTTTCAGGCGCCGGTGCTGCTGCCCCATACGCTGCAGGTGTCGCCGCTCTATTAAAGCAAATCAAAGGGAAAGTCGATCCCGCCACTGTTGCAGCTTACTTAGGCAGCACAGCAACACCTCTGAAGTTTAACGACGGAAAAGCTAGTGCTAATTTCCTGGCTCCTGCTATCCAGCAAGGTAATGGTCTTGTCAATGCATATGCCGCAGCACACACCAAAACGGAAATAACCCCAGCTCATCTGGCGCTGAGAGCAGCCAAAAAGGCTAGTTTCAAGATTAAGAATAAGGGCGAAAAGGCCGTGTGGTATACCATCGCTCACACCAGTTCACAAAGTGTTTATACCATTTTCTCCAATTTTGCAAATCGCAACTCTATTCCAGAGATGGATGCCGCTGGTGCAAAGGTTGTGATCACTCCGGAACGTGTACTTATCCCACCCAATTCCGCTGCAGAGGTTGACATTGAGTTCACCCCCCCAAGCAGCCTTGCTCAAAACAGAGTGCCTATCTTCAGCGGTTTCTTTACTGTCAAGCCCGATGTAGGTGAAACAATGTCGGTTGCATATTCCGGGTCATCCGCGGATCTTAAAACCATTCAACCATTTAACAAGGGCGAAACCTTCCTGACCACAGCTGGAACTTTTGGTGACAGGGTTGAGGCTGGTATTACCTTCCAGTTCCCCAAGAATAGCAGTGAAGCCCCGGCTGAGCTTGATTTTCCCATTGGACTGGTCTCACTTGATTTTTACGCTTCAGAAATCATTGCTGAGCTTGTTCCCGACTCTCCAATTGAAGGTTTCAATGGGAGGCTCGGAATTGATGATCCCTTCGGGCCTTTCCCGCCCGGTGCGGTATTGGCGATACCAGTTTTTGGTAACTTGGCCAGTGGTGAGGATATTCCTGCGGGAAATTTTTCCCTTTCTTTGAGGGCATTGAAATTCGGAAGTAGGGATGGTGATGACAAGTCTTGGGATAAGGTTGCTACTACTAGCTTCGGGGTAACAATTCTTGGATGATTTTTCTGTGGATATTGAAGAGTATTGACCCTGGCGTGTCAATATTCATATGTTTGTTTAGTGAAGGGTTTTTTCCTCCATTTGATAGCTAGTTACAGCCTATCTTTCATCCTCTAGCATGTTCTATCTCAAACATCTTGACTCTTAGCCAGCAGTTAGCTATTTCGAGTCTGTCGTCTCACTGAGTGCTGTAAATGTAGCCATGACACTGGAGCAGTATATAGTTTGACTGGAAATAAGAATGTATTTCTGATGACCATTTAAAGATGGAACATCTTCTGCTTCTTCTTCTTCCTCGTTCTTCTTCTCACTTGAAATGAAGTAACTATGTGATGTTGGTATGTTTGTCGTCTTAATATTTCTAGAAAGTGAGGTGTCATGTGACCATCTATTTAACGTCATTTTTTTAGAGCGAAAAAAGAGAAATGAAAAGAAAAATAGCAAAGGAAGAAACAGAGTTGGGGAAAAGGAGAGAAAGAGGATAGAAAAAAACAGAATCAAACTCCAACACAATACAGAATAGCTATCAGAATGGAATACCACTCTGTACCGCCTGAAGAACGGGCGCGAGACGAAAAAGGAAATCTGCTGCCCTTTGGTTATGTTTACAAGGAGTGAGTTGCTCTGTTTACTTTCTTTTTCACCACAACAACAGCATATCCTCTTCTTCAATTCGTTTTACTCACTTCCTTTTCTCTTGCGGTATTGATCCTCAATATCAGTTTGCTAACATGGAGAACCCTAGCGAGTCTCGAAACCCGCGCAGGCCGCCTGAAGAAACAGGACCTTTCGGAAAACGAAGAAATACCCGTTATGCATCTACTAGATCAGCGACGCGAACTGGCACGCCAGCAAAACGAGAAAACCAGAATGTCGCCGAGTTCGGTAGATTATTTAATCTTCAGCAAGAAGAAGAAGCTCAGCGGAAACTGCTCCCTTCAACCTCCGCCACCTCATCTTCTGTCGACGGTACGACAAGGACGGCTGCCGACCAGGTAGCTACTGAATGTATTCTTTATGGCTATAGAGACAAGGGTTCGGAGTGGAAAGTGATCGACAAATTTGAACGAATCTCGCAAGGCTATATCTGTGAAGATTACCTCCGCACTGACCCAGAAATGCCCTCGAAATATCCTCAGGTCCTGAGCGGTGGTGACGTGGTTATTAGGCCGATCCCATCAGCAGACGCCAATCGTAAATCGAAAAGATACGCCGGAGGCTCGCATTGGATTAAAGTGACATTCGATTCGTCCATTTCAGCTGATCGTGCTTGCGCCTTCTCTCCTCAACAGATTGACGGATATTTTGTATTCTGCGAGGTTTACAATGGCCACGGCCCTCAAAGAGATGCTCCATTAACCAGAGATTGTCCAGAAGCCGCCCCATTTCTGCATAAATTCCACACTCTCAACCCTTCCTCAGCATTCAACTTACCTCAACCTGACGATTTCGATCGTGCAACTCTACCCCGCTCCTTCGTTGTCAATTCGTCGCAAGGAGAACGCCGAAATCTGTTTGACATTGATACTACAGCGTCCGTCCATTCTACAGTAACTGCTAGTTCCGCAACCGTGCTCGGTCGCACTGGATCAGACACACTTCGTCACCGGCAACCCAATTCCCAAGCTCAGGATGAGTCAAAACCGCTACCAAGCCAATCCGAATATATGACGCACATACCGTCAGTTCGCCGTGCAGTTCTGCGTCCGGCCTCGGAGGCTCTCCCTCCGCAACCTTCGGTAACCGAACGAGTCATACGCTCAATACCCGTCTTAAGCTGGTTTACCGGTGATATCGTTGGCGATGGCCCTGTATTACGCGAAGATGGTTCTTTCGATGATGAAAAATCGAATCTCTATTGGAGATTCTGGTACGCAATCGATCAATTACTCGGTACCGATTTGTGCGGCTTGAAGGAAGAAAGCTAACGCTTCTTGTCTTTTATTTTACTTCCCCGTCACATTTAATAACACCATGTCAACTCACTTACTCTTTTTATCCTTGTTTCTGATGTTATACCATGATCAACCTTACGTTTCCATATGTACCATTTTTTACTTCCCTTACGTGGCACAATACTCTTCTAAAGTGCTTCCCTTTTCATGTCAAAAAGCCAGGCGTTCGGAGACTGATACTATTTTTTTTGTTATATCCATTATACCAATCTCACTCCCCCTATCAAGGGGTCAGTTAGGGCGAGTCACTTTTTTTTCATAGATGATATATTCGGAGTGGAAATCGAAAACAGGGATATTTATCTATTGATATTATAGCAGGCCTATCTTTATTTGTATATCAGCGCTTTCTCAATATTAAAATTCAGCGATATCATTGTTATCAATAACAAACTCCTTGACTTTAGCACTCCGAATGTTTCAAACTGACAATACTCTAACGAATAAAATGTTCCCACGAGCTTCTATCGTGAGGGCTTTATGCTTTTTGCATATTCACGCGAAGGGAAGAAAGGAATTTTTTCTCTGTAGGGGTTGTGGTGCCGCTAGGCTAATAAAACCACAGCAACGAGCAGGGTAGAAACGCAATGTCCATGGTAAATGACCGAGTATTCGCAAAATCCAGTTGGCTGATGAAGAAAGGAAGTGTCGGGCAGTCTCCCTATTACCTTCAAACACCCTAGATTTGAGGATGGAGCTAAGAGGTGAAGCAAGAAGAAAATAAAATCGGTATTTGCCTAGCAAGAAAATAAAGGCATATGTGCTGCCGTGAGGCATGTGCTAATCTTGCGAAAAGAGAACATAAAAAGGCCCAAGAGAAGCCAACAAGAATTCACAATAGAAAGTAATATTGTAGCGCATCGAACACGATACAGCGCAAGCGACAGACAAGAGGGGTGAATAAAAAAACGATGCCTCCGGGAACCTTGAAGAACGCGCAACGAGAGAAAATATATCAATAAAATAGATGGATAATAAAAAGGTTCGCGAGAACCAAGTTTCAATATATGAATCAGAAGCTTCAAAATCAAGATTCGGCAATAAAAGTTGGGAAGAAGAGGAGGAGAAAGGAAAGGAAAAGAAAAGTAATAGTAGAAGAAGAATTAGCGATATGGATCAGAGGTACGGCGAGAGTGTAGGATGATAATTATGAGATCGCTCGGAGTGGAGGAAGATGGACCATCCAGTAGTCGAAATGGAGGAGAACCGCAGAAACGGGAAGGCCAACCAACGGGAATACGCTTTAAGACAAGCATCACATAAATTAGAATATCAGAAACGAATAACAAAGAAAAAAAGCGTTAACCAAATAGCCGTTCCATCATTATGGTCATTGTACAGAAGTAGAATCAAAAGGCGCCGGTTTCTCCATAGGCGTTTGATGTATCATTATTGCGGTTCCTGGTTATTCATGGTCCCAAGGTAAGGTAAGTGGAGAGTCGAGGAGTTTGGAATTGTTTGTAAACTTATATAGTTAGATGTAGGTATAGGTGATGTGTGGCATTCGGGGTTAGCGCCGCCTTCGTTGCGCACTGTCCAGTCGCTGATCGATGCTGTCAACTCTGGCGCGAAATGATTTGACGATCTCCCTGATTCGTCTAATTTTATCGAACTCGTGTTCGAGCTCATCGATGGAGATGATGATATGTCGTACTCGGGCTATTTCTGCGTCTGCGTCTGCTATGACGTTGCCTGCGTGGTCGTATGTATTTTGGATTGATATTTCTGATTGTTCGGTCAACTAGATAGAAGATGGAATAGTTAGTCAAGCGCTTGTCTAGAATTTGGTTGGGATTCAGGGGATGGCAGCATACATAATCTATCCGCCTTCTGATGTCCCTCATCAAATGATCAAGCTGATAGCAAAGAGCTTGAAGGCTGTCAGGATCCAGAAGTAATCTGCCCTGCGTACTGGCGGCGCTAACAGCTCTCGAGCTAGAATTACTCGTCCGTCCCATACCCCTTCCCCGAGCGATACTGCCATGGTGACTCCCCTGTAGCGCAATCTGCTGCTGATGTACAACCATTTGCCACTCAGATGAAGTGAGGCCTAGACGGGCGTCTGGAATAGACGTTGACACGGACATTGGATATGGGGTTGTATAACAGACATGCTCTTCAGTAGATGAGAACACGGTCGGGTAATTGGGTCAAGATCGATAAGTAACTAGCTTGACAGCCGTTCATGGTGGAGAAGACAAGAAGAAATTTGTTCCAGGCGGGCTGGAAAGCCCTAGAAAACAGTGTAATAAAGGAGCTCTGCGGAATATCTCAGAAGATCTTAACGGGAATCATTGGTCTTTAGTATTTGGTCGAAGGGGGGAGTGGGCGGGAAGAGTAGCGCGTGGAAAGGCGGTTTCCCCCAGCCTAAGCGGCGGGAACGAGTTGAGAGATGAGATGGCGCAGACAGCGAATTCAAGTTAGGAAGAGTAAAGAGAGGGCAGACAAGAATTCTAAGGGCTTTGAGAGTCGGAAAAGGGAGAGGGCGTGGAGGGAGAGTAGGAAAACAAACGGCGGGAGAGAGAAAGGGAGGGAGAAACTCGGTGCTTCAACAAGTCCCAAACAGGAAAATACAAAGGTAAAAAAATTGAGCAGGCCGCTATTTATTTCATGCAGCCGCCACAAGTCCGATTTAAATAATCAAAGACAACGGCAAAGCATCAGTAGCATTGGAGTCAAAGCAAAGAATACAGAATCACCACGAAAAAAAGAGCTTTCTTATCTATTTCGCTATCCTCTAATAAATTGATGGATTCTACACGGGCTGGACCCCCCTGCAACTAGACCGCATGACGCTGGGCCTGATGTCGCATCGTTTGTCCGAGCCGCAAGGTAAAAAGGCAGTCATAACAAGAGAGGAGAAAACAGTTTCATGCGATCTCTCATTCCTCCAGAACGAGCAAATAAAAACACCCCCCCAGCTTGAATCCGGGGATGGTGCGAAGACAACAGGGGCATCACGACTAGCATCTCCAGGTCCTCCGCCACACCCAGTTCAACTGGTCGTAGAAGAAGCCTCTTTCTATACGTTCCCTTTCATCCCTCGTGAATCGGCGACCGGGGTTGTTGGTATTGTCTGGGTTGATGCGGTGTGTGGTGGTCTCGCAATCCATAAATCCGTAGAATATCTACAAAACGCAAGTTTTGGGGTCAGGTCGCTTCTGTAAATTTTGCTTTTTTTTGACTCCTGCATCGATGATAGGACAATTAGATTTGAAGCCGCAGCTGCCCAACCTGTGAGGCTTATCCGCCCTATATAAACACACTGGCGGGATTGGCTTTCCATTCTTCTTAGCCCAGCAATCCCCGGATATATAAGCCCATCCGCGGCCCACCGTCGTTTGGAGAAGGAGAAAGTCTGTGCGTGAGTTAACCAGAACGTGCAGCGACGTCCAATCCTTTCGAATTTACTTGCAGAGGTGGGTATGTTCTGCGGCGCATCGTTGAGAAGGTGAAGTTTTGGTCTTTGGTTGGATCGGCTTGGAAATCTTTAACTATTCCCGACCCACAAAAAGCAAAGAGAAGAACCAAACAAACTCGCAACAATCCTACCATCCATCCTCAACGTGTACACACATCTTTCTTACCTCCGCACACTCTGCATGACAATCTAGATCCTAATTTTCAGTCTGTCTTGGGCTACCCTCCTCCGCCATGCCCAAAGACAAGGAACGAACCATCAATCCCGCCCTTGCGCAAAGAAAACTCGAAAAACAAAAGGCCCTGAAGAAAGGAAAGGCCGAAATTCAAGCACGTCGAAATGAAAAATTAGCTCGCAGGAACCCCCAGCGAATCCAGAGGCAGATCGATGACTTCAAGTCCCTCGAAGAAACCGGCCAGACACTTAAACCTCAGCAGAAACAGGCACTTGAGGAGCTCGAACGAGATCTCCGAGCTATCAATAAAGCTAGGGAAGCTCTTGGTGATAAAGCTCCTACGTTCGGTACACGCAGAGATGACAGTCAGCGTGGGGATAAGGGAGGCGCCTTAGGGAAAAGAAGGAGAGAAGGAGAGGATGGTCGCCCCAGTCGCCAGTGGAGACAGCAAGAACCCAGTAGTGGCAGCGAAACTGATGAAAGTGTCCGAAGAATACCGATGCCTAGAGACACGCCACCTCCAATCCCACGTCGGCATCAACAGCAGCGATGGCGACAAGGCCCGAGACCAGAGGGAACAGGAGCCAACGCTGTTGGAGAACGAACGATGCACACACTCCCTGCTAAACCACATATTCCAGAAGCCAAAGCCGTCTACGAAGCAGCTCCCGTGATTCGAAATTTGCAGAAAGAAGCTATAAGCAAGTTCGTCCCTGCCACTGTGAGGATGAAGCAAGCAGCTGTGAAAGGGACGGGCCAGCTATTGGAACCTGAAGAACTAGATAAACTCGAGAAAGCAGGCTATACTCGCAAACCAGAAGCTGGCTCCCCAGCACCACCCACTAAAGCTCCAGCTTCCAGTACCTCTCTTGAAGAGGAAGAAAAGCGGTTTGAACGCGAGCTACAGGCTGTACAGATCGAAGACGTGCCTCATGAGTGATTGGGTTTCGTAGAGATCTTGTTTCCTATCCATACTATATACACAGCCAGTGCCCGCTACCGTTTCCACATAACGACTTAACGAATGAAACACCAATTAAGCTCGCAGCAATCCCCACCCTGACACTCCGGCCCAGATGGCATGCAAACCCCAGATCCCCCAGACGTTGGCCAACTCATACTCTCCTCCGACGAGGGTACTCCAGGAGATAAGGCCCAAGGTTGCGACATGGTATAGCAAGAAACACGAGCCTACCACACGACCAACGTGTGTTTTGCGGATATGGTAGCCGCGCAATAACCAGGCATTCAACGCAAACGGGAGAACAAGATTGGCGCTGTTACGGAGGAAGTAGCGTGCCATGGCGCTCTGAACAAAGGGCGTACGGTCGGGGAACAAAATCCGATTCCCAGTGTAGAATATATACGTATCCGCGGCGTGAAGGAGGAGTGCAGAGTCATACAGATAGCGGATTATACGTGGCTGAGGCGGAATGCCAGGTGCGGAGGAAGGAGTCGACTATATTTCCATTAGCAGCCAATTGAGCATGGTAATCAATTGTTCATACCATTTTAATATTATTCTGTTTTTTCCCGAGTGAATAATCAAGACTTGGTCTTCCAACTGTAGCTTCAATGACCAGATGAAGTCTTCTAGAGGAATACAAACATCCAACTTTGGAAGGTTGCATAGCGGGACCAACCGGATTAATAATAATAACTGCGGAGTACGCAGTTCCTTATTGACTTTATACATTTTCTACCTAAGTTACCCCCTCTGCTAGGGCTAGTTTGTGCCTTGTAAGGGCCTGGTTATTAAGGGTGTCAGCCTCTGTATATACACCTAATCCGTTAGAGAGGTCGTGTGGCATTGTTGACAGCATTGATCCCGGCAAGATAGAAACATACCATCTAGGTATTCCGAGATAATGCCATCGAGACAGTGTTAGAGAAGTATTTGTGTGAGCATACATAAATGACAGGACTTGGGCTGCCAGCTAAATCTTTGTAAGGCTATCACGGAAACATTTCATTTCAACATGACGTCAGTCCATTTGTACTCTGCTCGGGTTAAACAGAGAACTTAATCGGCTTATTTGAAGGGAGTGTATTAGACAGTAACCAGATAAACAACAAAAAAATGACTCCTAGAATCCCCAATCGGGTAGCTGATCAGACAACAACATGAAAAAGAATCTATTAATCCAATTGAATAACTCCATCATCCAAAGCGCCATGCAGATGCGAACACCGGCGAACCCCCCCTTAGGAAAAAAAATAAAACAATCCAAAACAAATCACATAGGACAGGTAGAGAGTGGAAAACTAGGTCTTAAACAAAATAACCCCCAAAAAGAGACAACATAGGAAATTTAAACAATGAGTGATACAAAATATGGTAAAGTCTAAGCCCTGAACAGGGAAACCCCCAAACAGAAAGCTTGTAGCAAGTGCACTGGTGCTTTGGATCCTAAAGCTCATCGCAAGTTGCGGATAACTTTTGTACCGCGGGCTAAGAAAGGACTAGGCATCTCGTCTCTCTCGGGGTCCCAGGTTGCTGGGGGGTCATGTTCCCCCGTTGAAAGATTAGGAGCCGATACTGTGGTGTTTTGACCTCTAAACTCTGCAGTCCGTTTAATCTCATCGAGGCTTCTACCACCCGCGCGGGCCTGGGCTAGTTCGACTAATGATCTCCCGCCCATATTTCTCTGCATGATTGCTTTGAACATCTCCTCACCGCCAGCACCTGCTTTCGAGGAGGAAGCGGGAATTCGGCCTCCTTTACGCGGTGGAGAGGCATCCACCAGATTGTTGTACGATGGGATCTTTGATAGCCGGCGTGGGGACTTGGGTTTGGGCTCAGTGGGTAGCTGGGCAGCATCAATAGTAGGCAAAGCAGATGGAACCGGACGGCCGACTGGCTTTGTGGAAGGGAATAAGTTGGGCTGGGTGGTTAGCTTGTGCATCATTGAGGTGGTGTTATGGCGTAGCAATGGCCGATGATGCACCTTCAGTGGATCCATTTGAGCCTTTGCACGAGTTGGCGATGAAAGTTCGGGAATATCATCTTCTTCATCGTCAGAGTACATAGCAAGAGTATCCCACTTGGGACATCTGCGTGCTCCATCCGCGAATAAATTTTTTGCGATACCAGTAGTCCGACGTGGGGAAAGGGACAAAGAAGCAAGTGACATGGGTGATGACTCCGCCATCTGTACATCCATCGGGGACTCCATTGTCGTTCTTGAACGTGAAAAGGGGGTTCTGTTTCCTTTTTTAGGATGCTCTTTTTTGTCCGAACCTGGAGAATCGATCGACAGCTCGCTTAGATCGGTCGACGATGGGAAATCTGTGCCTTCAGTAGACCCACTAGAGGAATTATACTGGTTTATCTCCTCAACAGGCGACGTAGCACCAGAGAGTTGTCTATTCGCCAACTCCTCTTTGTGCTTTTGGACCTCCAATGCCACCCTTTCCTGTACTTCGGTCTCAAATTTCTTGCGAAGCTTGTCAAGTTCCATCTGCACCTGGCGATCGATTTCCAATCTTGCCTTCACCTCCCATTCCCGACGGACAGTATTTTCGATCTCTATCTTAGCGGCTGCTTTTTCCTTTTCAAGCTTAGCATATCTCAGCTCAAGCTCCTTATGTTTCTGGTGTACGACCTCTGACTTGCTCCTTAATGATTTACCCAAATCAACTACCTCCTGTTCTTTTCTCATCAGTCGAACAACAGGCAGCCGAAGCAAAGATACCGTATCTGGCCGAAGGTCAGGATTGACCCTCAAGCAGCTCCCAATAACACTTTTTAGCTCGCTCGAATATATATCTGGCAATTGGGCGTATTTTCCTTCTCGAATCTTCTGCACAAGCTGAACATGTGTTCGGGCATTGAAAGGAGGTTCCTTCTTGCAAAGCTCATACATTATGCAACCCACAGACCAAATATCAGAGCGTAAGGTATACTTCTCCCCGGCAGAGATTTCGGGCGACATGTAAAAAGGAGTCCCAACATAAGTCGACGCAAAATCATGGGAGCCCATTAACTTTGAGAGACCAAAATCCCCTAGTTTAACAGAATTGTCGTCTCCAAGAAAGACTTTATACAACGTTAGCCAGCGAGCTTTGACATACGTAGAACGAAGGGAGTGTTGTCAGGAAAGAGGCTTACTGTTTTCAGGTTTGAGATCACGGTGTAAAATAACCATCTGGGCTTGTTTGCCTTTCAAACCAGCTGGTTTCGGCGGTGGGCCCAGTACGTTAGACCCGGCTTCTGGGGGATCAACTCCATAATGACAACGGTAAAGTGCAGTTATCAGCTGCGAAAATACCCGCCAGACATACTCTTCCTCCGCGAATTTATTCGTGAGCTTGAGATTTTTAATCACCCTTCCAAGATCACCTCCTCCACAATATTCCATATAAAGATATAGATCCTGGCTGATTTTGAGGTGTTCCCTGTGGTAGTACGCGACGATGTTGGGGTGACGGAGGGAGCTCAAAATGTTGAACTCCGTCGTGAGCTGTTCGCGTTCCTTTGGAGTCATCTTGACATAGTTGATCTCTTTACGACAGAGGATCTAACGCACCTTGCTATCAGCATCTTCACATTGAAAAATATACTAGAAAGCAGACGGGAGACAGCAAACTTACATAGCCATCGGACTTCCTCTTGACCTTACGGATCACCCCAAAGGATCCGCTTCCTAAACAAGAAAGATAAGATCAGTATGGCGGTCATCGTTAAAATTCGTAAGGCTAGCAATCTAACCTATTCTTTCAAGGATTTCATATTTGTCTGCTTCGGCCAATGCAATTGCCATGGTGGAATCAAGAGAACAAGAAGCGGAGAATTAACAATTAAGGAGTATACAAAGCAAACATGAATGAATGAAGAACCTGCTATGGTTAGTAAGAAGGCTAAAGCCCTGGTGAACGGTGTGAACAGAGACAGAGAAGCGAGTGAGTGAAAAAAAAGGAAGATCGATGTCGGTATCTGTCTTAACAGTGACAATAAGAATGTTTTGGTCTAAGCGTTGCGGGGCAACCAGAACAGCCCGGGTGCTGAGTCAGCCGTTGCTGTGGCCGGACAAACCCAACTGGGAAATCTCCGATCTCGGCAGCTCGGCAACGGATATATAGTCGGTCCGAAACACTTATCGATAAGCCAGCTGATTAGCTAATCCTCTTTCTGTGATGATCTCAGAGCGATCTAGTTGACCAGTAGACAGTTAACTAACCGTTAGTTAGTTATCCCACTGGGCTTGTTAATTAGCTGGTTGAATTTGTTTTGGTTATCTAACTCACACCTACCAATACCATTTATCTCCCACCATGGATACCGATCCGGAGTCCCCGCTTTTGCGCAAAGATCAGTTGGAGATGAGTCTGTACAACGAACGACAATTGGTCAAGGCGGGGGAACTCAAGGAGGACAATCCGCTGGACCTGAGTGAACCATTTCATCAATTATGCGAGGCCTGTCGGAACGGAGATCTCAAAGTGTGTCAGGAGAAGATATCTGAAGGGGTGAACATTAATGGGAGAGATTTGTTTGATTATACCCCTCTGATCCTGGTAAGTGCCTCCTCGTCTTGGGCTTCGCCATCAACATTGTACCCCTCGGATGGCAACTTTTATTCCCCCTTGTTTGCTTTGGGTCAAATGGCGGACAAGTTCCATCTATCGAATATACAAGTGTTTGCTGTAGTACGGAAGAACTCGAAGGGTGACATTTTTTTCTTTTGCCTTGCGCCTTTCCTTGAATTGGAGTACAGGCTAGTCTTTGTGGTCATTATGAAGTTGTGCAACTTCTCCTTGATTCCGGTGCCTTGTGTGAACGGGACACTTTTCAGGGCGAAAGGTGCCTACTCCCTTTGAACCCTGATATATTATTTCAAACCATCCCGACTGGACGGAACGAATAGCCTGGAACTATCAACCAATCTTGCTAACCTCCTCCTCTCGATCGCCCTTCTTTTTAGATGTCTCTACAATGCGCTAAATGATAAAATAAGAAATCTCCTCCTTCAATATGAGTACTCGAAATCTACCGATCCACTCCAACCACTCGCTGCCCATATAATCTCTCTCTTAAGTAGAGAAATCCCCCGTACATCGGATATCGAAGTCATCTCTACAGATGAAACATTCCACCTCCATAAATTTATACTATCGGCGCGATCACCATACTTTCACAAAAAATTGGCTGCTACCCCTACCATAACATCATGGAAACTCCCAAGCATAATCCCACCCCAGGCTTTTGGTGCTGGAATCAGGTACCTATACTTCGGCGAAGCGCCAAGGGATTTAAAATCCGGTCTTGACACCGAATTCACCGAATCAGAAATATTTGCCGGGATAGATAGGATCGCGAAACAGTTGGAACTCCCCAGTCTCGTTGATACCATTCTGGATAGCAATGACAGAAGGCTAGCAAGACAAAGGAGAGCCGAGGAAGTTGAGAAGGGGCGGGATCAAATGGAAATATGGTTTCGGGAAAACGTGATTGCACAGAAAGTCATCATAGATACTGACAAGGTGGATGAAGTGAGGTGGGGACGAGACAATTCTATCTTTGCAGACGTGCTCCTCAGAGCAGACGAGGATCCCATCGAGGAAGCAGAAGAAACTTCCCACGATATCACCTCTCCAGAAAGAATTCCCATAGGACCAAACAGTGGCCAGCCGGATGCTCAGAGGAAATCTACATTGTTCCCCGTTCATCGTGGGATGCTCCTACGATCTGAATTTTTTCTTGCCATGTTTTCATCCGATTTTCGTGAGGCTCAGATCACCCAGCATTTACAAATCATTCCAATAGACTGTTCGCCTGAGGTTTTAGAAGTTATCCTGACTTACCTCTATACCGAGAAGTCCAACTTTCCCCTGGAGATCGCGGTGGATGTACTCTTCGCCGCGGATCTACTTCTACTAGAACGATTAAAAACGAAAGCCGCGGTCATCATCGGCTCTCTAGGCACTGGAGATCTATTGAAAACAAAAAAGTCACAGCGGCACTTTAACCAACCTGACACAACCGCACCTGAAACCGAATCAAATTCGGACTCAGAAACCAAAAAGGAATGGAAGGAGGAGGAGGAAGAGGAACCTGTGGATGTATATGATATAATCCGTGCTGGTTGGCTAACTCGAGTGCAACGGCTGGAGGAGTTTGCAGCTCGTTATCTAGCCTACCGACTAGAATCTCACATTGACCGGCCCGAGTTCCAACAATTGGTTTACGAATCATCGCAGCGTATCGAGAAACGGCAAGAGACCGATTCTATCGAGCTAGTGGATGATATCCGATACTATCTTTCGGAGCGGTTTCGACTCCGATTCGAAGGCACTGGAATAGGTTTGATGGAGTCCAGCAATCAAAAACCGCAGCAGCACCAACAAGAGAGCACACATAGGCCCGAGGACGCACGCATAATCCCACCACCACTAGTAAAAACCCCAGACCCCGCGACAGATCCTCCGAGTTGGGCAACTAGCCCAGCTCGTGGCTCTTCAGTGGCTACTCCCTCGACTGCCTCGTCATCGTCGTTTAAAAAATCACCTATATTGCCACAAGCAGTGCAAAATGAAGCTACTGCAATACCTGATGTTAACGAAGAAGAGCAAGATGAAGCTACTGTGATACCTGATGTTAATGAAGCAGATTCTTTTGGTAAGCAAGAGGGAGATGGTCCTGTGATTCGAACCTTGGACGGTGAGGTAGTAGGCGACGAATTTGCCAGGGATGAAATCGATTATCGAATCTTGTTGGAGAAATTGGATAACTTGTTGGAAAGGTTGAATCTTGAGGCTTAAGAAAATATTCCTAGATTGCTACGAGAACTAACCCCACCTATATATATATATATATATATATATACCAGATATACCAAAAACGTTTACAGTCGTCTTTGATTCTAAAAATGCATTCAGAGAAACTATCGCGTAGGTTCAATGTCACTATGGTACATAGTTAGTATTCGACGTAGAATACATTCAGCCTTACTTATATTCTTAAGATGCATTACCACAAAACCTTCACAGACATAGATTTTATTCATTTCATTGTCAACTAGCTGGGGACTTTGATTCCTATCTAGATTTTCATTTTGGGATCAATTCCAACTTCGACGAGGCGGTTTCCATCGCATTGCCCTGACCGACATCCAAACTACTGAATTCTTCCCCTTCCTCTTCGTGGCTGGGGAGCGTTAGTCCCACACATACGTAGGATAGTGACGACCCGCTTGAACTAGAGCTATTCTCTTGCTGAAAATTTTCGGAAATTGGCTCTGGAGTCAAAATAGATGTAGAACAACTTAAGCCCGACGTAGATGCTGACATCACAGGAGGCTCTACATCACGCTTCGTCATGTATTCATCTTGGATTTTGGGATATCGACGCACGGAATTGACAATAAACCCCTTCTCCTTCGGGCAGCCTTCCGGTTCAACGGTGGGCGGAGTTGGGGGTCGCCCACTTGCTGTTCTTTCAATGTGTGCTAGGTATTTAAGCCGAATGGGATAATGTTCGTGTTGGTCGGGTGGTATTTCGCGGCGTTTGGTGATGGAAATGTAACCGGATATGATTCCAGTGAACAGGAAAAATACTAGCAAAGCCACAAGAAGCCCCTGGATGGTAATTATCACGATGCCAATAATGGTAGCAGTTATCCTGTTCAGTTTAAACCATGGATGAAAGGCGATGGAGAGAGCAACTGAGGCCACCTTGCTGACTCCGAGGGCAGAAATGAGAATGTTGAGACGCATTGATACAAAAGGTTGCGTCGAGAGAGCAAAAATCATAAACACAAACTCCACGACCAGTACACCAATAAGTTGAGGGAATGGGCTGCTCGCTGATGCTCCCAAGAAGCATGCGCGAAGAAATTCGAGTATCAGCCATCCTACCAAGAAGGAATCCTTAGTGGGTTTAAATCGGCCGGCTAACCAATCAAATCGTAAGATGAAGTCATTATCTTCCCGATTTAGAGATTCTTGAGGATTCTGTAGAGGCGGAGAAGATTTCCAGTGGAGAAGGGTGATCACATTTCTGGGGGGATTCTCAGCATCTTGGGGCTCGATCCGGGTCAATCGAAACCATGGGAAGTTACACATGCCCCTGGAAGTTTCAACCACGAATTTTCCCCGTCTAGGCAATAAAGATCTTAAATCGCTTTGACAGTATGAAATGCAATAGAAGATGAGGCATATCATTATAGCCAGGGAGGAAAGAAACATAAAAATCGCAAGTGTTAGAGCTTGGGTTGGTCCCCCCAGAGCAAGTTGAAATAAGGAAAAAAAAGTAATCACAAAAAGGCCAATGAAGAATGTTCGGAGTATTATGGCGGCCATAAACCCTATCCATTTCTCGCGGAAGAATTTAAAGCGTTGTGATCGTTGATCTCCAAGCAACCCTAGCCTGACGATCAATTCCACGGCGAGTTTTATCACTAGCACCAGGGATGCAAGACCAATCAGAAGTATCATAAACCAGAGTATTCCGGTTAGGAATGCATTAGATGCCGATATACGCCCTGCGGCCAGGGTGCTAGTAAATCCAGAGTAGGTACCAGGCAATGGAAACCCCTTTCCAATAGGGTTTCCGTGCCAATCTGCTGGCTGGTGTTTTGGATTTGAAAGCACTGTGCTTTTCTGCTCTACGGCACGTTTCCAGGATCCATCCTCAAGGATTCCCGTTTTCTTTCCGGGTGGTTTTGCCAAATAGATGTCCGTAATATTCAGACCATTCCCTATCGCAGGAGATGGAGTTCCAACTGGGATTGCACCAAATTTGCGTATATTTCCGAGTTTTCCCTGGATAGCTTCGGTAATCAAACGCTGCATGCTCTCTAGGTATATCATACCCGCAAACCACTGGAAGTTTGACCAGAATGCTACCAGCACGCTAGGCCAGTTGACAGACAATGCCCCCGTGAAATAGACATGATGGACGACAGCAAAGGTAACAAACAGCGAAGATGTGTGGTTATAATGGCTCCGCATGGCTTTACCATCCTCGCCATATATCACCAGAGCAATGAACATGGATAAAGAGACAGCCAGGAACAGACCAAGGATGGCACCAACTACAACTGGGTAAGAGAGTGTGACTCCGTTTGTCACTACTGAAGCATAGCATGAGGCCTGGGATCGCGTGGAATTGGAGAAGAGTCGCAGTATGGCTTGTCCTTCAAAATCTGGAATCTTGAATGCGAGAGAGGGGATTCCGGCGACGTCTGCAGGAGAAACTGGAAGTAACCCACCATCTCTAATTGGCTTCGTCGAATTTAATGGGCAGAGACTAGTAGAGGATATACATGTTAGTCTTCCAGAAATATTCCCTATCACATCACCAGAGAAACGACCGATAACTCACCTGTAAATATTGGCGTCACAAGGATCAAAACTGAGTTCAAATCTGGCCTTTCCATATGCAAAGAATCCAATATATGCTAATCAATAAAAAGAAGGAGGTGAGTATCTGCTAGTGTCCTAGAGGGAAAAGGAAGAACATACCCATCAAAGACTCATTGTGAAGGGAGCTGTGGCCTGCTATGTGAAACACGACAGTTAAGTTATCACGGTAGAAAGCGGCATCAAAACGTGTCAGATTGATTAATGAGTTTTCCATGCAATCTCCAAAATCCCTTGTGTATAGTGCAGGCCTCCTGTCGTCCAATAGAATTTCCAGTTTGGGGGGCAAATACAATTGGCTGGACGCGATTTGACTGGGATATGCTGATGCGGCGAGAGCATACAGCGGGAAAAATGAGAGCACGAAAAGAAGAATAGCAGTTTTCCATGCTGGTGAGCATGGAGGTACAGAGACCATGCTACTGGGAAGAGATAGGAGAACAAGCTGTAGCTAGCCTTATCCTGAAAGGGAAAGAACCAGGAGAACGCCTCTAACTAGTCGTGATGCTAACTAGCAGCAGGAGGTTGATAGACAATGAAGAAACAAGCAAAAGCGTGATAGAGCGACGATCAGCTTCACGACCAGCTTCAGAGCGGATTTTGATAGTATCACCGTCTTCGGAGTGGAAGTCAAGAAGAAAACGCGGTAGGCTTGGTTGGATGTTGAGGGTGAAGTGAGGCGAAGTGAGGTGAGGACTGGATGGGAGAGCTTTCCTTCCTTGTGCTCCATTCACCCTCCCACCTGTCTATCCAGTGTCCCATATCTCAGAATTCAATTTCCACAATAATGGAAACGTCTTGTTTCCCATTCAACAGCTAAGATTGATGTTTATTGTCTGGGTATGGAAGTTTACACTATTAGGCACGGCTTCTGTGGTTGTCCATAGCTCTGCTCTGTTTACAGAAGCTGGTACCAAAAGTCTTCATCCCCTTATAACTAGGCCCTTAAAAGACTGTAAGCTACCCTTAGAAAAAGAGGTTCACCTGGGGAGTTAGTGAAAGGATAGCCTCTCACCTTACACCTAAGGGTATACCTCTAGGCCTTAGTATGAAAGCCAAAGTCTTTTGGTACAACAGCCACATCATTTAATAGTTACACTCTTGTACAACAGCCTCCTGGGCAAAGGGCTATTCCATATCTGATTGGAAGAGAGAAGAAGCAACTGTTGTCCCTGTACTCCGTACTCTGTGCAACATCAACAGCTCGAAAACTAGGGGGATGCTAGTGGTAGCACAAGGCACAGAATACGCATACGAGTTTCTGGCTATCAATCAACCATCAGACTCCTCCTGGAGTCGCTTTGATTCCCAAAGCCTCTGCTGTTGTAGTCCATGCTGAGACTAGCTAGCTCCCTTCAACCGAACCCTAATCCATCACGAATATTACTTCGTATTGATTTGGAATTTTGAGAAACGTGAGGGATTTCTGTGTGTTTACATGCTGCATTGGTTGAAGCAAACTCTGTCCACCCGACAGGTCCAAGAAACGCCTCGAGGATTCTCTCCCTCTTTGGGTATCTATCTCCTCGTTTGTCATGCATTATGAATGAGTGACCAACAACGGGAATGTCCAAGATAAGTGCAGTCAAAAGAGCCTCGGGACGCAGCTATTTCTGACAATTTGCTGACGCAAACGTTGGTCTGGAACGCCTTTGAAGAGACCATGCAAATTCACGAGACCTCTTTTCGTCGAGATTGGGTTGCATCGCATCTGAATTAAAGCCCCATGCTACTATGATGGTTCAGACGTGCGGTGCGGAGCTAGGAATTCGCCGGAGAGCATTTTACGGGCCAAAGCATGACGTTCACTCCTCTTTCTTTCTTTGGCATCGGCGCCGTCTTTTCATAGCATCGGGCCAATGACTGTGTTTAGTTATTTCTTTTCTCGCTTTCGCAGATCACCGAAATTAGTGGTGTGCTGCTCATATCGGAATGGTTATGAAATGATAAAATTAACCAAATCCAACCTTCCATCCCTCCTCCTCCCCCTTTCTTTCAGGCTATTACATGGGGGGTAACCTATATGGAATCAACGTTCTCGACGGACATAGATGTATCAATAGCCTCAGAATATCGAGTATGCAACAAGAACCAGCATATGAAGCTGGGCTATCTATCTATTACAGGAAATTGATATCTTCAATCAACCTGACACTTGACCCAGTGACCCGCCCAGTGACCGACCAGCGACCCTTTGCCAAGCGCTTCTTGTTTCTCTCGTGCTCGTTTTGTCTCAAACCCACGTTGACGGGGATAACATACTCGTTACGAGGCTGAAAGGGATAGAAAACACAATAGTATGGGAAAGGACAGGATAGAACAGGAAACAGAAAGGTTCATCATGCCGACGCAAGGCAACTTCTATTTTAAGGACATCCTATCCCATCCCATCCCACCCAAACCAACTAGCATTCCCAGGAGGCATGCAGGAGCAAAGATCTCCCAGCCCACGTTGTGCTGGGCCAGGTATGGACAGGATCGACGAGACATTGTCTGAAGTAGAGAAGTATAACTAACTACCCAAGCACAAGGGGTTGAAACTCAGGGAAGTAGAAGGATGTTCTCCCCCGTATGTACCTTGCTACTATTGGAAGCTCACAATATTTCAGGTTTTGTTCAAGATCATCCCATGAGGAAATGCAGGGTTGTGTGTTTGAGATAAACACATGTCCATGTGGAATGGTCGGGGGTTACCAGTAAATCGTTTCCCATATCCTGGGCCAAAATACGGATCATCTCCATC
Organism: Myotisia sp. PD_48; assembly: GCA_032988175.1. Lineage (NCBI taxonomy): Eukaryota > Fungi > Ascomycota > Eurotiomycetes > Onygenales > Myotisia > Myotisia sp. PD_48. The sequence continues at coordinate 179,305 of JANTQB010000022.1, forward strand.
TCACCATAACCATTCCTATACTATATTCTTCGCTATAATTAATTCTGCCTTCTCTGGTTGATATCATTTCAAATCTTTATAACCACTTCCCTGAGTTTTATTTCTTAACAAAGTTATATTGCAAAATCTCAGTGATACTTCACGTATTGTGACACCGAACAGGGTGGACTGCAGAAATATAAACCCTAATGAATACAACACAACAGTGTCGTCGGCAAAGGACGAAGGAAAAAGCAGATCTGCCCTCGGATAAATACTTGGTTGACATGAATTATGTTATTCTTGAAAAAAGAAGGGTCATTCATTCTTTTGATTGGATCACTCGGCGGACAAATTGGCGAAACACTGCATATCGGAAAATTATGTCGCTGATTCGTGTTCTGAGCATGTATTTTTTTTTTCTCCATCACAAGAACAAGGTCAGGGATGCCGAAGATGCCACCTCATCAGAAGGAAGAGAAAGGCAGAAAGGCATAGAGAAGGAAAACGTGAGAGAGAGAAAATGCCACGACTCCCTTTTTACTTTTTCATTTTAAATTTTTTTTTTTATCAACATCCGAAAAGATATTGAATATTCACACATTATACCAGGCATATTAAGGATGATGCAACCAACGACCTAAGCAGATTAAATAAAAAAAATCCCCATATAATAAAATAAGACCTGGAACGCACGGCTCGGCTGTATATCAGTCCATGATCTCCGTATCCCCGAGATGAATGAGCATCAGCATCCCGCTTCTCGGATCCCGTTTCGTCCTTCCTATTTGTCAAAGGCCTTGACAAGGGAACCATACCCTTCACGAGCTCCGGAGCCCATCGAGTCGTTTTAGTGAACCTTCTCAGCTTGCCACGTGAAAGAAGAAATGGAAAAGACCACATTTTCCACTTTCCTGGGAATGGCTAACTTAGACGAGGTGCGAGCGACTAGTCCAAGTCCCCATATCTCATGGAGAATGATGTGATCATGAGCTAAAATAATGTACATCCCGCTAACTTACTCGTTAACTACCTCGTTACATAGCGCTTGGGACCTTGGGAATGCGAGGAGTGCGCCGAAAAGGTACCGATGACGGCTACGGGATAAGTTATACGTATGGATTATACGGCGAATATACGGACTTCTCCGAAAAACGACAAAGTCCATACTGTGATGTTCGTTTTTATATATTGGAAATAGAGGATGAAACCATACTCCGTACTCCGTACAACTGGCACGAGCACAATCATCATTGTCGGGAATGCGATCCGTTCCAAAGCTTAGCAGTTACCAGCTTGAGCACAGGACAATCAATGCACGGAGTGTATCATGCCATGCGGAGCCCAGAAAATCCAAAAGGACAAGAAATCCAAAAAAAAAAAAATTTACTTGATGTGATATCTGGGACTCCAGGGTTCAGGGGAGTTTGCTTGATGGGAGTCCCCTCCTTGCGAGTGTGAGGAACTCTATATTAATATGAATTGGGTTAATATGATACAACCCGACTAGGATTGCCCTATATTTGAGAGGATAATGATAGTGGTAACGAGGACAGAATTTTATTTTATTTTTATTATTTTTTATTTTGGAAAAAGGATTTCTGGATGATATTCGATTGGCGAGAGGTTATTCAACTCATCCCCATGCTCGATTTACTCGAGGGCAACCAAGGCAAGATTTGGCTAGGGATCCATTCCCTACTTTACCGCTTGGGATCAAAAACGGGATTTACTTGTAGAAGGGCGCTAAGAATAGATCCGGTCATAACATGGTCATGGTGTCCCATCCGCATATACGAGGATGAGGATGGTTTGGGCGAGCTGAGAATCGCAGACTATCAATCACATCATCCCTTTGAGAGGACTGGGTTCGATCGGTTTTCAATCCCTGGTTCCTTCCCTCCTCTTGTCACTCTGTACGGGACCTTGCTCTGAGTGGCTTGACAATCAAAGGAAGACTTCCCCATACTCCGGTTCATTATTATTGATAATATTATCGATAACAACAAGGCTTCAACAAGCCTGAGGCGTTCTTGGATTTTGTTAAAGGAGCTAGCGTGGATTCGGCAAGTCAATTGAACCACGCATAACCTACACCGCTCAAGACCATGTGTCACCTGCTCAAAATGGTAATCCATCATGGGTCAAGGAAGGATCTGAGATCTTCCCATCCCCAAAGGCCAGACAGATGGAACGAAGAATGTAAGGTGACTGGCTGACACAAGCGGGAATTGCACTTCATCAGCCACTGATGTGCCCCCCGCCATTTGACCCATCCGACCCATATTATATTGATCCATTGATGGCGAGAGCAAGATGTAGAGCGGGAGAGTCTGGCTTGATGGCCGATATCGCCGAGTCAGCATATTCAACCTATCCTGTCTTGTTGAATTGGATCAACAGCACTCCATACGGAGGAGTCAACGATGGAGAATTGGGAGCGATGAGATGGAACCCAGCCCTAGGCGACCTGTTATCCACTGCGATGATTGGGTCCAGAGAGAAGTATCAAGAGATCTTGAACGGGGAAGAGAGGCTCCATTGCCATGGGACGGAGTAGTCGATGGGTCTCTTCTGGTGGTTGTTTTGTCTCAACACGAACAAGAAACAAGACGAGGAAGGAAGGAAAGTCCCCGCCCCTTTCCACGTGAAGTGCAGGGGTCTTTTTATTTACTTTACACACTAAACTTATTTAAGCTTCTGCAAAAAAAGTAACAAAAAAACAGAAAAAAAACAAAAAAACAGCCCAAGCGATCCAATCCAATAGCCTCGTACCAATACCATACAAGTACAAATACTAACATTGTTCTTTCAATACGGGCTTGGCAAGTCTATTCCATCCAAATACAAACTTACTCCTTTATTACAGTAAGGGAATACGCCACGTACGACTAGGACTTGTCACGTGTTACGCCTCTTGAAAAAGCAAAAGAACATGACAGGGAAGGGAACTTGAATAAGTTAACAAGCACAGTGAAAGAGAGGCAATAATCAGCAACGAACAGGCGATGTTTGATGCAACCGCCGCTCTGTCCCACGTGGAGTTATTCGTTTAACGTCCCTGGAGGATTAAGGTATCCCGTATACATATAAGCCTTTGAACTTTGAACCAAAAACAGTTCTTGGTACAGCATATATCTCAGTTCAGTGTGGTACAGCATGGCGTGCTAGTTAAGATGGATGCATGTATTGCAAATAACAATAACTCACTTCAACGGTTTGGTGGCCACATGGAACATTCTGGATATTGAATTGAATGAATAATGATTTGTTCTTCTCTGAGTCAAGATCGACTCATTCATTGTTCATTGCCACAGTACAGTTTAAGGCGGAACCATCCAATCCCAAGCGAGTAATAGTTTCCCTGAAAGACACTTCGAAATCTGGTTGAGATGGAGTCTTTCCTCTTTCTACATCCAATATTCCCCGTACTCCGTATAATTCTCGCGAGCAAACCCCAGAACCATATCCCGAGCCTATGCGGATAGGGATCACTCGGATCAGGGACTTCCGACATCCAATCATCAATGAACTAATAGTTACCAGTCTTTTGTTTTTTTCACTCTCTCTCTCGTTCTCGTTCCTCCTGACCCAGCCGTGGTAGAATACTTGGTTCATGACGAACTAGCCAAGTGCTTGGGGAGAGACGGTTAGTTGTCCTGTCTTCTTTTCTTCCAAACCGAGGTTTTGGGTATTCTCTTCTGTACCATTGTTTAGTTTCCTTGGCTTGATGTGGCTAACTAGTTAAGAAGATAACTAAATACAATCTGAATTGATAATTAACAAACTGAGAAAGAATATGAGTTGACTGATTGGCCGTTTAAGTCTCCGTCTCCCGAACCTTCGTCTTCTTTTTGGGGTGAGACAACCTTGTTCTTCCACGTGGGAAACTAAAATAGATAAACCAGACTAACCCAAACTAACCATTATTACGGAGTAAAATGGATGGGCGATGGCAAACCCCCGCTTAGTCTTCATGCCGAGAGCCGCCTCGAACAGCGTCCATTTCTCACTGCTAAATTAGCCAAAAACATAAATACAGAACTGACTTTTTTTTTAAAAACTAATTGTGGGTGGGAAAAAAAAGAATAATACAGAACTATACGATACGGCCCACTGTCTGGAAATCGTAATAGTCGGTCATAGCGAAAGCATGGAAGAAGGGGGGGGGGGTTAGTAAACATCGCTTAAAATTGGGGAGGGAAAGCTTGTCATAGTTAACTAGTTGAACTTATTGTTGTGTTTAAACCTTACCAAACCAGACAAAAGTTCCGGGTTACTCCCCGTTGGATGGAGTATGTTGTGGTGGGCTGTTCTATATTCATAACAAGGCCTATCCAGGGAGGAGGGAAGAAGGAAGAAGGCTCTACATGGGAGGGGGAGTAACGATTACGTTTAACCGGACTCTGAACTGACGAAAAGGCTTTCAACTTTGCCGAGCGAGTCTAAGAGGGTAGGGATATAGGCTGGAGGAAGAAGCATCCACGTTTTTCGTTTTTGTTTTTTTTTTGCCTCGCTCGGTACGGTCAGCGAGTAAAAAGCTGGGGCTTGACAAAAGCAAAGAAAACCAGCCACAAACTCTTTTTGCGGAGAATTTTTTACGAAGCAGGAAGCTCGATGCTCCAGGGCGCGATTTTGTGTCACCTTCCTTTCTTTCTTTGCCTTGCCTTTTCTTTTCTTCTCGATGTTGCTCGGTAACTTACATAGTGAGTGGACTTTGCTCTGTCGATAGTTAGCTAGTGTATGTTGCGATCGTTCACACGGTGGCATAAATGCAATCAAAGAGATGACACCGTAGCTGCAGCTAAATCACAATCGAGTGCTAATGTCCGCCAAGTGTAAATCTCCCTTGGGGCGCGGCGGTCCAAAGGACACATCCCTGTCTGTTGCTCATCCACGTGTGGTGCGAGGTTGCACCCGCTGGTCGTGGTACTTAAAAAAAGACTTGTCCGGAGTACGGAGTAAGTGTAACCCGTGATCCTCGTTCATTCATTTAATTTACGATTTGTTCGTTCTCCAGGTGTGATATCTTTTGGGTGGCTGCAGATATATACGATATGTCATATAGTTGCTCCGTAAAACAATAAGGACTCGAGCATTGAGGAGCAAGGTACGGACCATGTATAATGTTCATTGATATTAGCAAGGGATCTCTGGCCATTTGAGAGAAATGTTCTCCCGGGAAATTGACTTTACCCATAATTTGGGGGCTGATCCGCGCTAGGAAGAGCAACTTCGACTCCTCCCCATAGTTGGACTGGGATTGGGAATGCGAGCTAGCGCGAAGGATGCGCAAAAGAATGCCCCGTTTTCTTGATTTTCTTTGTTGGCTTGAAAATTCAGGAGAAATGTTAAGATGCATACGATACTTTCGTCCGGACACGTACTTCGTACGGAGTAATAAACAATAAAATAAAAATAAAAAAACTTTCTGACTGTTATACTTACTATACGGTGTCAGTCGATAAGCATCTACGTATGTATATACGGGGCAACTCGTGGGCGCCCAGGCGATGCGAAAGTGATTCGGATTATCCTTGTCTATCTCGTGGGGTTTGCCCTTTTCGTGCTGGTTTTGGTGCATGCGACATGGGCTAATCCCGACCGGGGCAATAAATTCGACTTCCCCGATCAGCTAAAAGCTGCTTGGTATGGGCTGTTCTTTTACCCAACAATCGCGCTCCATAATAATATGTCGCTTGTTAACGAACTCATGAGTGTTAGGTAGCTTACAAATTATTGTTGTGGATGAGCAAATTCCGAGATCTTCAGATGGCGGATTCTGGATTCGGACAAATGCTGGTCTGGGTTGACGAACTTGGTTAATATCACGCCCTTTCACACACATCGACACCCTGCCACCCCCTTTCCCGTTATGTCAGGAGCCAGGGGATAAAAATACGAATCGGATCTTTGTATCGAAATTGAATATTATTATTCGTTAGTAAATCATACATGGCTTGTGACATGTTAGAAAGAATCGACAGTCTCGGGTGATACAGTGAACGAGTTGATCGACGCGAGTAGCGGAGTTTAACGACGGAAGAATCGGAAAGATGTTCCATGCGATATGAACGATGGTCAGAGCGTCCAATAAAACCAACGCAGACACCCTTCTCAATCTCCCTGGAATGGATATATTGCCTCACATGGCAAAACAAGACACGGTTGTAAACATTACATGTGACTCGGAAGACATGATCCAGATTCCAGATCCGGATCCAAGATCAATAATAGAAGTAATAATATGAAGTATGATTTGATTATCAAATTCGCCGAGAAGAAAGGCAAGAAGAACGAGATGAGACAAGGGTGGAGGGAGTCGTGGCGAGCCTGAGGCAGTTTTTGACGAAGAATCTGATCAATCACTTGGAGGGATGGATTGCTGACGAGTCTTTAGGAAACATTTAGAGACACAGATCGACCAACATGAAACACTGTGGAAATGGGCAATCTTCAATGCGCGTCGACGATTTGACGATTAAGGTCTCACCAGTGTAGTTTGGCAGATCGATCATGCGAGGCAATAAATCATGAATGAACTTATGCGTTAGTTGGTTGAGAAGCTGTCATTCGTTTCTTTTTGCCTCCTTTTAACTGGCTAGATTTAGTTAGTGATTCGGTAGTCTTCCGTTCACTTTTGTCTTCTTGTCTTTTTTTGGTTTAGTATGACAAGGTTCTGGGCGAATGGTTTACGGGCGTATAAGTGGTCCTCTTGCACTCACTCCGTACTCCGGACATTCAGGTCGATCTCGCCAAGGGCTTTCCAGAACCAAGGGCCAATGGAAAACCTTGTTACAGGAGAAATTACAGACAGATACAGACCTAAGATACATTCTAGATACAAGATAATATATACAGATTAGATACAGTTTTCATGACGGGCAAGGGGCGGGTTGACTTGAAGCTGCCGTATTAGGGCAAGGGTGAGAGAGACAAAGCCAGATTTGGTAATGTGGCAGGGGGATGGGGTTATTTCTGTCACGAGGCAGATCCATGCTTTCCTCACTCACCTTACATCCCACCCATGCTCTCCACCACTTAATAAATCAGTCTGGATAAGTGTGTCGTATAGACTGAACTGAATACAGAAAGTGGACCACCACATGCCTAGACGAGTCCGGATGCCGTTAGGCCTTCAAGCCGTGCTGCAGCTAATTGGCTACGGGTGCAAGACGATCACTGCCCACACTTCACGTGGGCGGAAGAAAGCGTGATGAAACATTGGTTCCTGCAACTGTCGACTGTCCAGTCGATCACTTGCAGGGCACTGACCACGTTCCCGTTCCATACCACCTCAATACATACACTCATACGTACTCTCATACATACAATCATACATCCATACATACCATACTCACTTCCAACAAATTTACCGGCGTAACCAATAGCGATTTTCGGCTGATCTCTCTGACTATCTATCGTTGATCTTGGGATAACCGCGCTTATGGACTCATTATTGAAATACCAATAACAAGCAAACCTCACCTGGCCAGACTCGTCAACCAATCCATGGTAAGGTCAGATCAGACAAAGATAAATCAAGAAAAGTAAACAAATCAAATAGTTACAAAAAATATCGTCAAGCCACAGTCACATAAAAATAAGGATAATTAGGCAGCCCCTTACCTTTTTTACCCCCCCCCCCCCGTACCTTAATACTCCAAGTTCCCTGGCTCAGCTGGCAAGGACATATTTCAGATAAAGCACCGAAGATGCCCTTTTTCCGCCTTTTCGCCTTTTCTACCTTTTCCTCGCTGGCCGATATCACAATCCACGTGTTTCAGCCAGGATCGTTTTTCAAGCGGTGAGAAAGAAATTTCAGAAAAAAAGTGCGATGCTTTTTTTCCCTTGCTCGGATCCCCCTCGTATATAATCACCAACAAAGGGAAAAACCAGGGTGATCCAACCAATTTTGGCATTGATCTTTTGGATATTTTCGTTTAGATCCACCATTTCCGTTTCCAACCATGGAGAATCACATCCCATTTTGTTCCGTCAATAGGCTGACTCATCGATCGATTTTCATTTCCCATCCCACAATCGGAAGTAGAATGCGAAGAAAGAGAAAGATATTCAAGTTGATCCGATAATCCCGTCTCATCCCACGCTCTCCAGGCCGATCAAGGGGGCAAACAAGTTAGAGAAACCCCCAAAATTGAAATAATAGCAAATCCTTCCACTAGTTAGTTAGTACTATTAGTTTGATAGCCTGTCAATCCCTACTCTCTCCCTCAAAAGTATCGACGGAAAGAAAATTCGATCTGTGGTGTTATATCTGAAACGAGAACAAAGGGCAAGGGAAGATTAGGAGGATCTTCGCCACGTTGGGCCGGCCGGGATACACATAATAGTTACTATATCCATTTGGCTTTATTCAACCAGGGAAAAAGAATTTAGTTACCTAATTATTCACGATTTAAAATCTTTGTCTCAATTCATGGATATGGATATGGGTGACAATATAGAGGTAAGGATTAAAATTCATTCAAAGTCATTCACCCGAGAAAATGCATGGATGGGAAGGAATACTCTGCATATTGATGGCCCGTTCATCAACCTTGATAGGCATATTTGAAACGTTGCGCTATTCCCTTTTATAGAACATGTTTATGTTTAGAAACATTGTACAAGGTATTTTTCACTTAGTTCAAAACCGAATCGGTATTGAAATTATGATTAATTATTACACGGCACGAGGGCAAAAGAATAAGAAATAAGAAATCAAAAATAAGGAAAAGGGATGGATGGATGGGACAAGGCAAGGGAAGGGATGAATGAAAGGTAGGACAAGGGTTTGTTTGTTCTCTGCACACCCCCGTTAATACTCTCGCGTGGATCTGCAACTGGCGATGGCCTCGATGAGCCAGATGAGCAAATCAGATGCAAGATGGAGGTCGTACAGATCAACCGTCGCAAGCATAAACAGAAAAAAAGAAAAGAAACAAGAGAACAATTAAACCCCTGTCTTGCCTTTTTTTTTTCTTTTTTTCCCATGAGGTGAAGGGCTTGCCTGCACTCCGTACGGAGTAAACTGCAACAAATCCCTGTCACGCCCAAATGCATCCTGTATGAAGCGCAGCTCGCTGCAGACAAAAAAGCAAAAACACAAAAAAAAGCAAAAAAAAGAACTAAAAGTCTGTCTTTTTTCGGCGACGTTCGCTAAAATCCAGCCACTCAGCTTTGAGATGGGCTTCCTCGAGTCCTTAGAGCCTTTTTTGGTCCAAAGGAAAAACAAACCCATGGTCTGGGTAAAGTATAATATACCTTCGTTTCTAGCTGCGTTTCCCTGTCCAAGTTAAGTATGGAGTACTTTTTCTCTTTTTCTCTGGTTACTTCTTCCTTGTCTTGTCTTTCAAAGGCCGGGAGCGGTTGACAGCATGGGCGATCCCATCCATCGTTATTGATTGATGATATAGTTATGGAGTAATAGACGGTCATTGTTCTCGTATTATTACATCACATTCGGCATATACTTGGTTCAACACTTTCACATTCATACAGACAAATAAGTTACGTGTGATATTCGTTTCGTCTCCCCGTCAATCATCTCATCGTATCACTTTGAAATGAATAGTATATTTATATCTTCCCGCTGAGGCTGAGAGAAGTGATAGATAGTCACGGCCTAACGTTCCCGTAGCGAAACTATCATCCATCGTGTCTTCCTTCTCCTGGAAAAGTTATTTCGACCCAACTTCTCGTTTTTATTATTTTCTTTTTCGGACGGAGATCGGGCTAAACCATGAGGCAGATTTTCAACCCTTTCTCTCTCTCTTGCTCCCCTTTCTCCCTTTCAAGCGAGCAACTCTCTCTTCTTGTATGAAGTGGTGGGGCGTTAAATTTTTATTTTTCTCACGATATTCCTTTTTATTTTCTCGCCAGCTTCTTATTGCCCCATCCTCGCCTATTTTTCTGAATCCATATTTGTATATACTTCAGACGGACTGAGGATAAAATGGTTAGTTAACTTGGTGTTGGAAAGCCAAGTCAGCGGCGGTTTACCGCTTCTTCTGAATGCCTTCCACTTCTGGCCCTAGAAAACGCCATCTAAACTCTTGGGTTTGGAAAGTTAGCGGGTGAAGGGCGAGCATGTTTTTTTTTTACTCCGTCTGGACTTAGGTTTTACCATTCCCCGGTGGTCCACATTGTTGGACCCGCCAGCCATCGATCATGGTACCCGATCAAAAAACTCGACAAAGAAACAGGTTGGAAAATACTATTACAACCTGTATAATACGAAAAGAATGAAAGGGATTTGCAACCAGAACCAGAAGCAAAAAAGCTTGGAAGCGAACCCTTATGTTATATTCTTTGGTACCGCCGACAGAACTATGGAATGGAATACCATCACTACAAAGGAGAGAGCGGAAGGTAGCGTTCTTCCCCGACATCGGGATGTGATCCCCAAGCCATAACTCGGTCGAGAAAACCCACGCACCAGATGATTTTCACGTTTTGGTGGAGACACTTATTATTTTCTCCTTTTCTTACTGGATTATCTTTCCATCCTCGGTTCAGCCACAGGGTATTCATTCTCTTTTTGCAGCAATCCTTTCGATTCCAGAATGTCTTTGCCTCCATCGAGGTATCTGGATCCGGCAGAACCTTCTCCTTAAGAATTTTCTGGGGGGGACTGTTCAGTTCATGAGTCAGTTGAACGGGGAAAGATGGCCCCCCTTTGATCGATGCCAGGCAAATCAGTCAGCCCAATATTGCCGCGAAGTCAAAAGATTGGAGAGAAACGGAAATATAATTAGTAATATAATGATAGTGAGAGTGAGTGATGGGAATCCGTAATCCGGTCGTATGTGTTCTCCCCATTTGTGCGTTAGGTATGCGTGATATCCCTGTGGAAGGGTCGGAAGAGATGCCAAAAGAATTTCCGTACTTTGGACGGAGTACTCCGTACTTCCCTTGTCTCAGCAGAGTGAAGATCAAACCGTAACTACGTACTCCGTAAGTAAGCAAGCAAGCCGTCCGTCCTTCCGTGTAGTGAGCTAGAACAAGTTAGGCATAAGGTAAAGACTTGTACGAGTGTAACCAGGATGTACTAGGTAAAAGGGTGTATTGGGGTATTGGAAATTACCGGTGAATTTTTGCAGAAACGCGGGCTGTTTCTTGTATTTGCAATACGCAGCCCTCCCTTGTCTGCCCCCCCTTGCCCTCTCGTCAGCTCCTCCTTGAATCCCTTGGACTTGGAACCTTTAAGCCTTAAAGTCTTGGTAGTCAACACCACCCTTACCCTGACCTCCACACAGACACGTTTTTTTTTAGACTCGTTCTCCCAGTCGGATGCTATATTCTCCCGTCTGCCTCCTCTTCTTCTTCTCCTACTTCTTCTACTTCTTTCCCCCCCAGACATCCATCCATCCACCCATCTAACCATCTAACTTATCCTAACAAAACTTCTTTGTTACTCCCTTTACTCTTTGGATACTCCCTTCTATATCTATACTAGTCAACATTCATACTACTACGACTACAACTACCACCACTCTCTATAACTCTCGCTGAGACCAGTCATCTGATCGACTATCATCCATACAACCAACATATCCGACTGGGAGGTCTGCAAGATGGATCTCTCACAACTCGTCTCTAACTATGAGCCAACCACCCGCCAACATCCAGTCAAGGCGGCTACTCTTCAGCGACCTGGAAGAATGATACCCTCCCTCTCTCTCTCCAGAAAGAGGTCGTTGGATGCCGCTATCACACCTTTGCCATCTCCATACCCACCATCATACCTCTCACAACTCCCTCTCTCGCCTCCAGAGGAAATGCCATCATCAAAATTCTCTCTTCCATCCATCTCAACTCTACTTCAAAATATCGAGAGTCACCCAACCAGTAAGACTCCCTTTTTTGTTGCTGCCTGAAAAAACAATACTAACTCCAGCCTACCAGAACGACCAAGATCAGACGATTGGGATAGCAAGTCAGCCCAGAACTCACCACAATCAGTCAAGAAGAGGATGATATTCCCTCCAACTCCACCTTTGCGACCAGGTTCTACCTTTGAAGGCGCTCGTTACCACCACCACTCACCATCAGCATCTTCTGCTTCATCACCACATTCCTCTATTTCGCTTCCAAGCCTAACAAGAAGCTCAAGTGCAACCGCATCTCCCATCACAGAAGTCGCCCCAGAGCGTCGAGTTTCGAGGATATCTCTTGCCAGTCTTTCAAACTACTCTCAGACTTCTCGAATTTCCAGCCCTTGTGAGGCCCGCTATCCTTCTCCTGCTCACTCTAATCCACAGCGCTTTGGCTCACCAATCGAACCCTCGCAATCTACTAATTCATCCGATGCCTACCTTTCTCACTCCTCTCGCTCTGGTTCTTACCCTGCTCCTGGGCCCATCCCCGTCTCAGCTGTTGCCCCTATTACTGTACCTGCAGCCTCGTCTACCGCTGCAACCTCTGTGGTAGGATCAGGAGCAACCCAGCACCATCACCACCAAATGGTTTCTCTTGGAAGCCCAGCCTGGCAACATCATCACTACTTCCCTCCATCTAATACCGCCACATTCCCTCTCAACCACGACCGATACATCTGTCGAACTTGCCACAAGGCCTTCTCGCGGCCATCCAGTCTCCGAATCCATTCCCACAGCCACACTGGGGAGAAGCCATTCCGTTGCCCTCACGTTGGCTGTGGAAAGGCATTTAGCGTTCGCAGCAACATGAAGCGCCATGAGCGCGGCTGTCACAGCGGGAGAGCCGGTCAACAGGCTCTCGTTAGCTGAATAAAGGGTGTGTGATTCTGGACGTTGAGCGAACAATCACCACTCTTATCTATCACTTCATTGTGAAGAACAAATTCCATCCAGCGGGCGTTCTCCATGTTCCTCATTGAATTCAAAGGGCCTTTGGGATCGAATCCCATCTCATCTCGTCACTACCATGACGAAAGACAAGCCGAACCTGACCAGAAACCGATTCGAGAGGTTGTAGTTTAATTTACCCTTGGGAATCCTTAATCACAAACGTACGGAAGACCCAAGGAGTGGCGAGGTCAGGCAGGCTACAAAAAATTTACAAAAGCATATGTTGTGTTGGATTACTTTTAATAAAGTCGGAGGAGAACGACCATTAAATTTGTGTGTTGGCATCGATCTACACCCGCAGCCTTTCTTTTTCTTTCAGTGCTGCTTCACACGCAATGTGTTGAACTGAATATGTCCTGTTTAATATCATAACTATTTATTCACTTATAATTAATTAATATTGATATCTTGATTCTACAATAATGATCTTCTCCGTAAACTATTCTTACTTTGCCTCTCTTCCAGTCTTACCTACCCCTTGAGTTGAATTCATCATTACATTTCACTACCTATGAAACGTGTGCGTGCCATCGATGAGGGCTGCCACTGGATTCGCCGCGCTCCGTATTCCGTATTCGTACATATCTTAAACGCCCGCCCATCTCGCAAGCAGAAACCTGTTACGAGGGGTCTCCCCTTTGGAACCATTTCATCGATATTCCATCTGACTTACTTCCTCCTGAGAGCGGACCCAACTTGTGCAAATGGCTTTGGTCTCGTATTTCACTTCAGTGAAAAGTCAGAAATACCATAACCTGCCGCAGTTCCCGTCCCGTCTAGTTGTCCAAGAAAAGAGTATAATTAATCCTCTTGGTGCGGTTGGTGGTGGTGGTGGTGGTGGTGGCACGGTCCGTTACTAAATAAATCATCCTAAATCTGGACCTGTACCGTCTTTTGCTCTCCCGCTTCTTGGTTTGTTTTACTTCCACAAATTTCATCATCCAGTGAAGTACATTTAAATTCTTTTTTTTGGGCATACATACATACATACGTACATATGTTCCCTCTCTGTCTTTTTTTAAATACGATTTAGTATCTCGTTACATGTTTGAGTACATATTTTTCAAGGATGCCAAACCAACCACACCACAAACAACACCAAGCAGATCATGACACAACTGTTGCATCACAGGCTTCAAATGAATACCCGTCCCTTCCAAAGGATGACACTCTAGGAAGGGAGAACAATAACGCTGAAACGAACTCCGCTCTCTCCAACGTGACAGAGCTATTCACCCTGGCTCATTGCGTGTTAGCCCAACCTCTGGAAACCTCCCGGCTACTGGCACGAGGAATTAATCAATCTACAGAACAAATCCTGGGCCAAGGGTTCAATTCAGAAAGAGACATTGCTGATCAATCAAATAAAGTTATTTTGGTTACTGGAGGTAACAATATACTCCCGCCCTTCCCCCCTGCATGCATCCATCCATATATCTTGATGGTACAACGTTACAATATCCAGACCGCAAATTTTCCGAATGGAAACAATGTCCCGCTTTTGCGGGAGCCCCTCCCTTATAGCATCTACAAACTAGAACTGCGTTTAAAACTACCAGAAAAAATTTGCAATAAAATTCTTTTGTTTTTAATTCTTTTCCATAGGTAATGGCGGTCTTGGGAAACAAGTTATTTCGCAACTCGCAAGACATCGCCCAAAACGAATATACCTTACCGCTAGAAATGAGGCAAAGGCCAAAGATGCTATTGATTCCATTCAATCGGAATTAGCACTAGAGGCTAAAGAGGGAGGAGGAGGGGGAGGAGACGAAGGAATATCAACGACGACAGATATCCGATACATCCAACTAGATCTTGCATCCTTCAAATCTATCCGCGCAGCAGCGGCATTCTTTATAGAGGATTGCGATCGTCTAGATACTCTTATTTTAAACGCTGGTATAATGGGCCTACCGCCATTAACTACAGAAGATGGCTACGAAATCCAATTCGGCACAAACTATATGGGGCATTTCCTTCTAACTCAGTTACTGCTTCCAACCCTCCAACGGACCGCAAAAGAGGTGCAGCCAGACGTGCGCGTTTTATCTATTTCATCGATAGGACACCACATGGCCCCATTGCCGCCGTCATTGCTGAAGGTGGTGAAGTCAACGCCTAGATTGCTGAAATGCAATCGATGGACAAGATACGGGGTCTCCAAGGCTGCGAATATCCTATTCGCGGCGGAATTGGCAAGACGGTATCCGGAAATCAAGAGTGTTGCGGTTCACCCAGGGGTTATACTTACGGCGTTGTATGATAGCGGGCGAGCGTCGAATTTTATCATCAGACATGGCATCCATTTCATGAAACTATTTGCGGCAAGTGAGCGGAAGGGTGCATGGAATCATATATGGGCCGCTGGGGTAGCGGGAGATCAGTTGGTTAGTGGAGAGTACTATACTCCGATTGGTGTCAAGGGATGGGGGAATCCGTTTGTGCATGATGAGACGGCAGGGAGAGATCTGTGGGAGTGGACAGAGCGGGAGTTAAATAATTGAATTTTAGCTATCTCGATCGCTATTTATATCTATCTCTATACCTGTGATTGTAATGATAATTACTGTTGAGTTAACTAAGCCCTTGAATGAATGTTGATATGCTGTATTACGTCATCAGTCGGCTTCCGTGTTCGGAAGGGGTTTAGGGCTTGGGAGAGCAGGTGATTACCTCATCAGAATGGCGACCAGGCTTTACTTCTTCTGGCGAGACTCACCAGAGGCGAAAAAAGCGACTTCCGAACCTCGCCTTCTTCCAGCAATTACGAGAGGTCTGTTTGTTGTTAACGCGAGCATCGGTTTTCCCAAGCTAATCCTGTACGTGAACCTGCAAAATAAGCGCATGGGCAAAATATCTGTGTTCGCTGGTCGCATAAGCTGTTCCAGATACTTCCCTGGGCCCCGATTTTTTTTTGCTCTTTTTCCCCCCCACAAATAATGCTGATTGGGTATGTGCATGAAGCTAATTAGCACCCGGCCTGGATGTTCTTCGTCCGTTGCGCGACCTTTCTTGATTAGAACTTCCACCCTCACATCGTCTCTTCGCCTTCAAAACTTCTTTTCGACAGATCTCTCGGCCTACCCCTCCGAGTGAATCTCCGTCCTCAAGACCCTGGCTCGATTCGGCATTGATTGATCTGTTCAGTGGGAGGAATCCGACTTGTAAAAAAAAATCACATTCACTAAATCGCACATCATGGATCATGCAAAGTTGGCAAAGTTGCAGCAGAGCGTGCGGATCGGTATGTTCCCTTTTTTATATTTTATAATTTTTTTATTTTATTTTTTGGTCTTTTGTATTCCGAGGTTTGGGACCGAATTCTCGGCGATTGGACATTGCGATGATGCTTAATTCGGAGGAGTTTTCGGTTACCAAGTGTTAAATGAATGGGTATTTTGGATTATTACTAACATTGACTGTTATCATTTGTCTAGGGTACGTGTTTCCATTTTGAGAACTTGTCCGCTGCGTATATGGCCATGTGTCGGCTGAACATTTCAACATGATTCAGCTAGCCTGGCATTGCAAAGAGTGTTTTTGTTTTCTCAAACAACAACAGGATCACTGACGGTATTTGAACTTGTATAGAGGAAAGGGAACTCCACGACGTAAGATGAAGAAGGTCCACAAGTCGAGTGGAACCGATGACAAGAAGCTTCAGACCTCGTTGAAGAAGATGAATGTCCAGCCCATCCAGGCCATTGAGGAAGTCAACATGTTCAAGGAAGATGGCAATGTAATCCACTTTGCTGCTCCTAAAGGTAAACACAACCCTGTACCCTTTCCCACGAATTACTAAGGAGCTTGCTTGGGATATATATTCCCCTCGAAACTCTACTAAATGCTATCTTTGGTTTCCTATCGGTGCTAACATGTTTCAACCAACGATAGTCCAAGCTTCCGTTCCCAGCAACACCTTCGCTATCTACGGACACGGCGAGGAGAAAGAGCTTACCGAACTCGTCCCCGGTATCCTTAACCAGCTTGGCCCCGACTCCCTTGCCTCCCTCCGCAAGTTGGCTGAGAGCTACCAGAGCATGCAGAAGAAGGAAGAAGGCAAGAACGAAGGTGAAGATGATGACGATGACGATATCCCAGATTTAGTCGAGGGTGAAAACTTCGAAAGTAAAGTCGAATGATAGAATCCAGAGGAAAGATATAACATTTTGTTTATATGGCCTCGAAAATCGAATTAAGCATGTCTTTCAAATTTTAGCCGTTGCTTCATTTCATTTTGTCTTCATATGACATGTCTCAAAGTCTTCTTGTGTCCTGATCCCCCACCTATTCTACTATAATTAAGGTACTAGGATATCGCTTTCTCTTATCTTTATTCTGGAAATGGTAAATGAAGGATTGTATTCGTGGGTGTGTAGCGTTTGTTATGAATGGGTTCAGATCTGGCTCAAAACCATCATTTGTTGATTCCAGATGCAACTCCCCAGATGGACTAATGCTTTCTTCAAATGTATGCTGATATTCGAGCCATCTTGACTTTTTTTAAACCAAATCATATTGGAAACCACACTACAAAGCGACCCTTTGAGAGGACTATCGACTCCGCACAGAATTTGGGTAAAGGTCCGTGGCGTTGATAGAATTATTTTATCCCCAATGCTAAATATGTGGGTGTGGTATTCTGGCGAAGCCCGTAGGGTTCGCTATCGTCCAGATGTAGCCCCTTTTAGATTAGGTTATAGATTCGGCTGTACAAATCGGATTAGAAATGCTGTCAGGAAATAGGACATGAAATAAAGCTCACTGTATATCTTTAAAAAGCCTGTTCCTTTGTTCACAAACATATAATCATCATGATCGAATATCTCAATCTATTCTGACCCCGAATTCATTTTGACACCCGGATCTGAAGTTCTTCTTTCTTGTTCGATTCGAGTTTCCGCCGCTGGGCAAGTTTCATACTTCTCTTCTGGGTTTGTGGATAACGTTTCTGCGTTCCACAAAAGTTGCATGTCACAACAAGGACGTCTGCCCATGGTTTTTTCTTTCCTTGACTCTTGTTCTCTACTTCCTCGGTGGAAGTTGAGCCTGGCCTAAGTGGTGAATCACATCTTTTGCAGATGGAGCGTTTGATATCTTGGTCGAGCCGTATCTGCGACTTCAAGGATACAGCTCTATATTGAAGGGTATATTGGCGGGCAAGGTATGATATTTGGCTGTTGGAACCCGTGGTATCATTTCCACTTGGCACTAGTGATTTCGTCGTGGTAGATTGTAAAAAATCTGAAATCCTATGCAAATGAGAAATTCTTGATTGGATATGACTGTTTTTCTGGCCTTTGGCCTTCGCTTTGGCCATGGTTGCCGTTGTTTGTTGATCTGTATGTATCATCGATCAATGGATCAAGACTTCCGGATGAGGCTGTGAACAAAGAAAAAGCTGGATGACTCAGCAGGCTTGGTCTTTGTCATTCTGGCAGGGCGTCCACGTGACCAGGCTAACTTTTTACGGAAGCCCGAAACTTTTCGCCCTCTCGCTGTTCAGCTCCACGTCTTCTTCCTATCTCTCCTGGACAGATCAGACGCGGATTCATTTCTCTTCTCATATCATCATTGTCATTCTACTCCGTACCTTCTCCAGATCTGTTACTACCACCAAGCGAAAGCTGACCTGTTTGACTCGCGTTCTCCGCTGTTAGTCCTTTGAGGAACAAACAGGAACTCACCACGTTCATCCCTCCAGCCAACTTCTGTTGCCTTCACACCACGACAAAAAAAAAGATTTCCGACTCTTAATCTCACCATGTCTCACGACGAAGATCTTATCGACTACTCCGATGGAGAACTCCAAACCGACGCTGCCGCAGCTGCTGCCCCAGCCACTAATGGCGATGCCGCCAAGAAGGGTGACCTAACTGTGTCTGGTGCAGGCGCTGAGAAGAAAGGCAGCTATGTTGGTATCCATTCGACGGGTTTCCGTGACTTCTTCTTGAAGGCAGAGCTCGTACGCGCGATCACCGATTGCGGTTTCGAACATCCTTCGGAGGGTTAGTTAACTATTTCTCCCACGTCCTTCCTCCTGTTCAAAGCCTACCAGAAGAATATCCGTCCATTCCCGGTTTGGAAAGAGAAGAAGAAGAATAAGATAAGAAGAAAGCGGCCGAAAAATACTGCGAGCCTGCAGGCGGCACGAGGAATTCTCATCGTCTAAGATATCATTTCGAAATCTTGGACGCTCAGAGAAAGAAAAAAATCCCAATAGAGTTGGGCTATGCGAAGCAAGCCTTCTCTCTGCTCGAATTATAAAGTGTCTCGAACCGGTGTCTCGTTACCACTTGTGCGTCCTTCAAGCCTCAACTGGGCCGAGGAAATATGAGTTTGAACGCTGGCAAGGTCAACGAAATACGAGAACGATAATTTTTTTATCGGTTGTCTCTCTTCAACACCGAGTTCTATTCCTCGTGCCGCTCTGCTCCGCAAGGCTTTATCCCTATTCCGAAAAATACCATTTTTTTGAAACCTTCTTGCAGACCGCGTGGTTGCCCTCTGCCTCCTCTTTTCTTTCAAGTTTCCTCGAGTTTGCCATTTGAAGGGAACTGGAATGGGCGGATATCTTTCTTTCGCGATGCGGCCTTCTTGTTACATTATTAAAAAGTGGATCGAACCAATCTAACATCTCCGCGCACCCCATACAGTCCAGCAAGTTTGCATCCCAACCGCTATCCTTAAAACCGATGTCCTCTGCCAGGCCAAATCAGGTCTAGGTAAGACTGCGGTTTTTGCCTTGACTACTCTTCATCAACTCGAACCAGTCCCTGGTGAATGCTCCATCTTGGTCATGTGCCCAACCCGAGAGCTGGCCTATCAAATCAAGGACGAATATGCCAGATTCAGCAAATATTTGCCAGATGTCAAGACCGCAGTGTTTTATGGTGGCACGCCAATCCAGAAAGACGTAGAGATTCTTTCTAACAAGGATACCTACCCCAATATCATTGTCGGAACACCTGGAAGATTGAACGCTTTGGTTCGTGATAAGAAGCTATCTTTACGTAGCATCAAGGCCTTCGTTTTGGACGAATGTGATAAGATGCTTGAACAGAAAGGTTCGAACCCCTCTCTCCTCTAGTTCCCAACTACGTCGCAAGTTTATACGGCAGGTTTAATTCCTAACATGTTCTATGTAGATATGCGAGCCGATGTGCAAGAAATCTTCCGTGCCACGCCTGCTGACAAGCAGGTCATGATGTTCAGCGCCACTCTTTCGCAAGAAATTCGTCCAATCTGCAAGAAATTCATGCGGAATCCGCTTGAGGTCTATGTTGATGACGACACCAAACTAACCCTTCACGGTCTTCAGCAATATTATATTAAGCTTGGTGAAACTGAGAAGAACCGAAAATTAAATGAGCTATTGGACAACCTTGAGTTCAACCAGGTTATCATCTTCGTGAAGAGTACCCTTCGAGCCACCGAATTGGATAAACTTCTCCGAGAATGCAACTTCCCCAGTATCGCCGTACATTCAGGTGTCTCTCAAGAAGAGCGGTAAGTTAAAAGAAACACAACGAAAAAGAGATCCGCTATTTCCTACCTCTGAATTTTGAATCTAACATATGCATCGCTCTGATAGTATTAAACGATACCGCGAATTCAAGGAGTTCAACAAGCGTATCTGTGTCGCCACCGATGTCTTTGGCCGTGGTATTGATATCGAGCGAATCAATCTTGCTATCAATTATGATATGGCACCAGATGCCGACTCGTACCTCCACCGTGTAGGTCGTGCCGGTCGTTTCGGTACCAAGGGATTGTCGATTTCTTTCGTGAGCAGCGAAGAAAACCAACAGGTTCTGAAGGAAATTGAAAAGCGATTCGAAGTCGCACTTCCGTAAGTGATTCCTAAGAAAATTTGAAAATAATTTGTCATATTCGAATCTAACCATTTTTTTCCTTTGCTTTAGTGAGTATCCTGAGGAAGGAGTCGATGCCAGCACTTACATGGCCTAGTTCGCCTCTCTCAAGGTCGATTAAACGAGAAATGCGTTTGGTTTTTCAAATGTATCGGGGTTTCATTTTATCTGGCGCCTTTTAAGTATTCTAATTCGTGTTTAAGCCTCTGCGGCCATGTTGTTTTCTTTCCGTTGTGCTAGGTCCATCCAAATCGTGTGTTTTCCAGTTTCGTTTTTCCTAAAGAATGAATGTCCTTTGCTCTGTACTTTATTGGACCAATCCAACCAAAAAATCTCCAAGTTAGCTTTTTTATCGTATTATCTCCTTACCTTCTTTTGCTCTCAACAGACAGGAGTTTTAATAAGTAACGGGTGATTTCGATTCTCGATTTGATGATTACTCTGAAGATTCGGAGAAAGGGGTCCCAGTTCCGCCTTCAATCGAATCCGGTGATCTCAAGATCAATTTTGAATCCACCCCCTCTATCTTTGTTTCTTTCTTTCTTTCCTCTTGGACGTGGGAGATCGTCCAGGAACCTTGTCGTACAACATCCATCCCGTTCATGCCTTTACGGGGGCGGGAGCGCATGATCATCTTCCTTTGCAACCACTAGAATCACCAGCCGTTTTGTTTCTCTTCGTTCGCCTCCTGTTAAAGGAGGCGTTTGTTTCCATCCAAACGGATCTCGTATTAGGATTCTGAATTGGCCCAACAAAACAACTCGTTTTCGTGATTCAGATCTTGCCTGCTGCCCGTATCTGGCATCCGTGGGAAAGAGTTGTTGTTTTCTTCTTTTTTCCCGTCCTGCATACCAATGAGAATGGGTGTGAGAATGAATGTGAATGTGACTGGTAGGTCCACAAGTGGTTTCACTGTTCGTCTACGGAGTACAACTGCATCTGCATGTTGCTCGACTCTTCTGTTGCCAGGTAGTCATCGGTGTTTGAAGACCCGTGCGTAGACGGATAGATAGAGGGGACGGATGGATGGATGTTATGATATTGGTGCATCCGAGTACGGAGCTAGAAAATGCATCGATTGCCCATTTGTGTACATTGCAGATGCAAGCAAGCTACCACACCCGCCCTCTAGTTAAGACATTGTCTCTTGTTTTTCGATTATCATGGCGGGGAAGTTGTTGGTTGGCTGCTTAATGGGCAATAGTTACTTCCCACTTCTTCTTTCTCTTCTCTGTGTGTAACACGGAAAAAAGAAAAGAAAGTCAACTAAGTTAAAGTAACTGCCTCACCCCCTTAATATTCTTCTTTAAAGTTTTATTTTTATCATTTTAGCTCTAGAAGAGAGACGGGTTCTTTTTGGAGGAACACATCCTGATCACGCAGTGATTCGAAGCATGATATGGTGGTGTATGATACGAACGGGAGAAAAGTTCAAAGAGCGAAGCTTCGTCTCGCAAGGGATGTCGCACATTGTGTACGTTTAGGGCGATGAAGAATCCGAAGAAAAAGGAACTCCTGGCATCTGCGTGCGTCAGGGAGTTTATTTAATGTTAAAATGAGATAATCGAGGCGTTCGATTGAACAGGGGCTACTCCGTAGATACGTATGTACGGAGTACCTCCCTTCGCTGATGCCTGAAGTATTATTATTTCTCTTGCTTACTCCGTAAAAAACCAACTGGTTTAATAACCAGAAGCGAGGGATTTCAAAATAAGCCGCCTCCCGACAGCTCGGACAGTGTGTTGGCCATATCAGAAGAGTTAATTATCTGACATGCGTTGTACAGAACTTACACCTGTCAAATGTCATCCAAACATACATTCACACATTTGTAGCAAGCCCAATCACTCCACCTATCACAACGGAAGATTTCAGCATTACAGCCTGGCGGAGACAAGAGTGTCGATCGAACCAGACGGGTTGTCCTTGTTTATCACTTATGAATACGGGAAGCTCCATAGGAGAGGGGCCCTAGTACAGAATGACGACGAACATCACTTCGTCATAATTAATTCCAATTTTGGAGAACTAACTAGTGAATTCCTTAATTGTGGGTTGTATCTAACCGAAGGCCATGATAATAATGATTATTTGTTATTTATTATAAGCGTGAGCGGAGGTATGGGCCTCAAACATGCATCGCCATGTCGTACAAATATATGCTCCGTGTCCGTGTACAAAATGGTACAGGAGTAACTTGAACCGATGCATCCGCGGATGCTGCAGGAGTAAGAGAGGAAGGGATAATAGCTATTATTAATTAAATAAAAAGAAAAGGAAAAAGAATGGGCTCACGGGTCGCAGTATGGCACCGTGTTTGGAGATCATCGCGCCCTCCAGAGCGTAATTGGTTCGGGAGGCTCGACAACAAAGCAAGGAGAACGAGAAGAGAGAGACTCAGAAAAAAAAAGAAAAAAGAAATGAAATGATTCGCGACAGGGAACAAAGTCTATAATTAACGGGCAAGGAATCAAAAAAAAGAAGAAGAGCCCCTCCAGGGAGAAACCCTGTCGGATTTTTCAAATCCACAAGTAAGAAAAGGAAGAAAAGAAAAAAAATGATGTAACTCCTCACTTCCTTATCCTCTTCCTCTTCTCCTTACTGGGGGCTGAGCCAGGCCAGCAAGCAAGCTCCACCTCCCTAGGGTTGCAGGGTGGATGCGAGCCCATCCGCAGATTCCGTGGTCCACGTACGTCAAGGTCAAGGTCAAGGAGGGAGTTTGTTCCTGTCTTCTAAAATAAAGAGAGTGTGTGTGTGCCTTGGATATAGAAGCCGAGCCGGTACTTAATTTTGGGTATGAAACACAGCAAATCTCCCTTATTTTTACAGACATAGACAAGCAAACCAAGAAGTAGAAACATAAATAACTAGAACCATTGCATCTTTAGATATTAACAAGACTGAGTTGTTAGAGATGGTGAATGTGTTTGTGTGTTTGATAGTTACAGGATTCTTTCGTCTGAAGCTTTGGACTAGTCTCTCGTCTGAAGATTGCTCTGCGGTCTGAGTCTGATGTGTGAAGTGAGATATATATATTGATAGATAGATAGATAGAGAGTGCCTGGGATGTGTTTCATGAACAACCCTCTCAACTTATCGTCCTGGTAGCTTTCTCACAACACACAGAGATACATACATAAAATAGAAGAAGAAAAGGAAGAAGAAGAAAAAGCAAAAGCTGTCTCATGGTTTCTTTTTCCTACTGATTAAGTTATTTACATAGTTTGGTTGAAGTCTCTGTTTCTTGTGCCTTGGCCTCATCCTTGCGATCTCCCTCTGCGTGTCTCTCCTGGAGGGACTTCTTGCAATACTTGGAGGTGTGGGATTTACGTGCCTCATACAGCCCTAAGTACTTGCACTGCCACGGCTGATCCGCAGTGTCTCCAGGTACCACTCCGGTGGTTTGTACGGTCCAAAACATCATCTGGGAGGATCCTGCAAGGTACCGGCCAGGTCCATCACCGCCAGCCCAACTTTTTCTCTCTCTCTCACACTTCTTCTTACACTCTCACACACTCTCTCTTTCTCCCTCTTCTCTATCTTCTCCCTCCTCTCTTTCTCTCTCTCTCTCTTTACATCTTCAACACTCTTTTCTCCCTCTTCCTCCCTCTTGTTCTGCTTTCCCCCCTCCCCCCGTAAGCCCCCCATCATCCTTTTCATCTCCCGGGTTCTGGGCTTCGCTGCTTGTCGCTCGTGAGGTTCAACAAACCCCTGCACCTAATGTGGCGTAAAACTAACTTGTGCTCTGATTCTCCAGTCACATCCATCATCGTTTTCCCGGAAAAATCAACAATTGATCTGCCTCTCGCGAAACGGGCAGCCCGCATGGATTCGATTCCATAGTCTTGCGATTCGATAGCTTCTCTCTCCAATTCGCATCCTCACACTCGCTTGTCACCACATTCTTTTCATCAACCACTTTACTTGCTCTCCCTCTCTCCCTTTTTATCTTCTTTTGCTCTCTCTCTATTACGCGGGGGGGGAACCGGACGTGTACACACGTACATACCTACCAGGCCAATATTGGAACACTCTATCTGCCAAGCATTGTCGATTTTTATTGTTTGTAGCAGAAGTATTGATTCGAGAAGTGCAGTGGGCATTATTGTAGCTCTTTTCGAGATACACCGGCTCCTTCAGGTTACCCTGGATCGCTACCTGTCTCTCTTTTTGCAGCTTCCGTTGGTGCAGAGTTAGTGCGTGCGACTTAAAACTTGCTTGCTGCCTGTTGCTTGCTCGCTGTCTCTTCCTCTCTCTCCTTCCCTCGCTGCCGTCAGTCGCTCTCTCCACACGCTTTCTCACTCTTCCCAATGGCGCCCTCGCCGCCCAGACTCCGTGTTCTATCAGGTATTACATTCCAATCTCTCCTTCTCTTTCTCCTCCTCCTTCGTGGTCATCTTCTCATCCTCAGCTGGTCATCTTGGATTTCCTTGATATTTTATGCCTCTTACCCCGACCAATTCCATCCACAGAACATCCCATGTTCATCTCGGTATGACTGACAAACTAACCACTTTTTTCATAGTCGGTGGTAATGCGGTTTCGGCTTTTTTATCATGGAGACTTCAAGCAACCAATTCTTGCGATGTAACTCTTGTCTGGAAATCCGGCTTTGAATCGGTTTCTCAATACGGTGTCTCATTCAAGTACGTCTTCGCCCTTCCTCTATCCGTATACCCTATCTTTAATGGCCTTATTTATCCATTCTCATTTCGTTATATCTCATGAGTTTACCGAATAGCACCTATGCTAACCCGTTTTTCTTTCTTTTTCAAAATAGATCAAACACTTATGGCAATGAACGATTCAAACCTCGACACGGTAAATACATCCTTCCTCCTATTTCGTTGATCTCGAACGATGGGTGCTGATTATCCCTATAATAGTTGTTCGTACTCCCGAGGAAGCCGCGAATCGGGAACATTCCTTCGACTACGTCGTTCTATGTGTCAAAGCCCTTCCCGATGTCTATGACCTCGCCGGCGTTATTGAATCCGTCGTTTCACCCCAGCACACTTGCATTCTCGTAAATACTACTAATACGCTGGGAGTCGAGAACCTTTTACAACAACGCTTTCCAACAAATGTTGTTCTCTCCCTCGTCTCTGGTGTTGATCTTGTCCAGACTGGAATAGCAGAATTTGAACACACCGCCTCGACCGACATATGGGTGGGTGGGGTTGCTCAAAATGCAACCATCCCTGCCACCATTCAACACGATATGGCTGCAGCTCTTTCAATCACACTAAGTTCAGGCCGAGTAAACTGTATGGTCTCGGAAAATATACTTCAACAGCAGTTTGATCGAATGATAGGGTACGTGGCCCATTGAGTCCTCTGTCTTTCTCTTGTCTTATAAGTCTTCGGTCACTAACCATATCCTAGACCAATCGCTTTCTACCCTGCAAGTGTATTATTTGAAACCCCAAATCACGCTCAACTGTTAGAAAAAGTTGGAGTACGTCAACTGGTTTCAGATGTCATTGATGAATTAATTACCCTTGCAAAATCGCAAGGTTGTACCTTTGCAGATCAGTTTAAAGAGACAACTTTAGACAGCATGGCCACTACCACGGAAACCCAGAGCACTATGTATCAAGACTATCAGGCCAGAAGGCCGATGGAAGTCGAGACTTATCTAGGTGCCCCTATTAAAATGGCAACTGAAAGTGGCATCAAAGTCCCCAGAATCGAGACCCTTTACGCCATGCTACACCACCTTAACATTGTCAACCAAAACCGTCAGCCACAAGAACCTTCTTCTCCTGTCTCTGTTCATCCTCCACGCTTATCATCTGCTCCTATCCGGGGACCGCCGATGAATGGCGGTAGAGGAGGAAGGGGTTATTCAGGCCAGCAGCCACCACCACCCAGACGCGGGCCCTCGTTGATGGGCAATCATCAAAGACCCGGACCACCCCCAAACGGCCAGCTACCACCACCACCTCGCATGTCGTCCCAACCACTTCCACGTGATCTCTCTTACGAAGATCCGGGACTTGATGAATTCAGTCATCTTGTGCTGTACGAGGATACAGCTGAAGAGCCTCAGGCTCAAAACGGTTATGGCGGCCCAGCTAATGGAGGAATGGGACCGAGCGACTTAGCCTTGAAAGAACGTGAGCTAATGATTCGACAACGCGAACTCCAGCTAAGAGAACAAGAAATGCAGATGAGGCGAGGCGGTGGTGGTAGAAGAATGCCTCCTCCTCCTAGTAGGGATGGTTATGACGATGATGATGACGATTATTTTGAACCTATGGGGCCTCCCCGTGGACCACCCGGTCCTCAGATCGATCCAGATAACTTTGATATGATGAGTGTAACTTCTCGAAAGAATAGGAAAGGCCCGAGCGCTAGAGATTTCCGGAAGAATCCAGAAATGGGAGGCGGTAGCTCCCGTCCACCTTCGGCATTCAGTCGGCACTTTGGTGGCGGTAGACATCGAGCGAGCTCAAGAATAGTCGAGGAAATACCCGGCCTACATGACTCACTAATGAATGATCCAATGATGGGATATTCTTCTAACCGATATGGCAACGTCGATAGAAGAGAAATGCAGAACGAGTCGAGAGCTAATTCCCTGACCGCTAGCCGTATGAATGAATTAGGGCAAGGCGGATTTCCACCTAGTAGACGAACAAGCCAATCTCCTGGTAATCCTCCAATATCGGCAGGCCGTGGTGGTATGGGGCGTCCACCTCCACCGAACGATGCATATCCGTTACCGAATGGACATGGTCCCAATGGGAGGCCATCACCTCCTGGAGTCATGAGGTCACCGGTACCAAGACATCCTCCGGGCCAGGGTAACGCGGTCGTACCGCAGCAAGTTGAGCAACATGTTGGGGTGAGCAATTCGTACTCCCTTAAACGCCCTCCAAACGTTCGAAATCTGACCGGCAGCGCGATTGCCAGCGCGAACACCAGCGCGGGGAGTGGTGATAGTCTCAATATTGAATCGGGGAACTCAGCTCAGAGTAGCCAGTCCAGCCTTACACCGAATCACCCAGCGGTTTTCCGCTAAAGCCTCCTCCAAACTTCACATGGCGGTATCCGCTAATCCACGGGTCCGAAAAAAGAACACAAAAACGAAAAAAGCTCCCAAAATACATTCTACCATCATGTCATGATACGAATTATAGACGTCTTCTTTTTGTTCGCCCCATCTGACGACATTCAACCTCTGCCTTTTTTAATTTTTTTTTATTCCCTCACGAAAACGAATGAGCCCCCCTTAAACCCGATACTCTCACCACCGCCCATGATGCCTAGCATTCATCACCTTATGCCGCCTTATTTATGCACCTCTCTCAGTTGTTTCGGTTTCTCTGCCTGCATCTCAATAGCATCTGTTATTTTTCTCCGCCTTGGTACGGTGGAACCAGTACAAAATTCCGCCATATTCGTTCCGGGAGCGTTTTCTAGCGCATTTCAAACCTCAGTTCAGATTCTAAATTGTATTGAGGCTTATAGTTAATTAATGGCCTCTACCTTCCCTCACCCCCTTGATACCTCTTCTCCTTTTTTCCCTTTTAAATCTTCTATCATTCTTTCCGAGGGAGCATGTTATGGGCACACTGTTTTTGTTATTCCTGTCCTTGGTAATTGTTTGTTTCTTCTTCTAGCCCTCTCTGAACTACCCAGCCGAACAACAAACATTCTTCGACTTTGATATCCACCAATTAACTAATTAGTTACCCCGACCCAGGTACCTACCTTCATTGCATGCATGTATACTAGGAGTGTTTTTGCGTAATTTCGCTAAAAAACTTTTTCTAATCTTTTACTCTCGGACAGTTGGGGAGGAGTGAGTGGGTATTCTTCTTTATGGGCACAAAAAAATAATATGGGTTGAAATTGAACTGTTTCTTTTCTTTCTTTCTCTCTCTCTCTCTCTCTCTCTCTCCCCCTCTTTCTATCTGGGTTGATCATTCGGGAGGCACAACGCCCCGGGGAATAGAAGGAATGGAAGAAACAAAAAGGAAATGGAAAGGAAGAATAGCGAGCCATGGAGGAGGACCTCGAGTTTCTATTTCTGTTTCTATTTCTTTTTTCCCCTCTTGTTAGGGTTGTCATATCACTCCATTTCTTTTCTGTTGTGCACAACATGCATGTGTCGCTTTTTTATTGTCGATTATTTATTTTTAATCTAATACATCCCCATTCCAAATTCTCAGTCGATTCTCCGCTGAGGGATAAAAACGGCTTGACGGGCGAAAAGGTTCGGAATTGGGTCTTCGTCGTCTCGGGTTGGTTTGATGGCGTTATACACATGTAGAGGACAGATTTATTCTCGTGTAAGACCGGCATCATCATCCGTATATATGTATGGCGTCGTTTGGATAGGAGACCCGTTATCCTCTTGCCCTGTCTTGTCTCATCTTCCTTTCCGTTATCTTCGTATCATACTCTTGTACGTCATTCCTCTCTCTCTTCTATTCCTCACTTCTCTATATCCCCGTCTTCATCCCGATCATGTTCCTCTTTCTTCGGCTTGACACCGGTTTCAGGCCTGATTACACCCTCTTCACCGAGTACTCGGGCAGCACCCATGAATAGACTGCCTACATATCCGCCTAGGAAGCGTAGATCGGTGGCCTGGGCGCTAGTCATGCGCAACAGGTTCTGGGTATCGGCTAGGTTCGCGTTGAGCTGCGCGAGTTGCGAGTGGAGGTGCGCGTATTGTCTGGCTTTGGCGGCAGAGAGGTTCGATTGGGAGGCCATTGTTTCTTATTCTTATTCTTAGTAAGAGGAGATGATAAAAGATGGGGGTTCTCGCCTTCTCAAGAATGGTTATATATTTCTAAAGGGGGAAATAATGAATTGGTAGAGGGGATGGGTTGGTGTTTACTCCATAGTTAAATAGTAAAACTTTGGGTTGCCCACTTGGCAACAACTACAACACTACATACAACATTGTTTGTTTAGTTTAAAAAAATATTTGTCTAGTTAATAACAGGTGTGTTTTTTGACTCGATCAGATCTCCCAAAGGCTAACTCGTTAGAATGTATACAGGATACTTTCCGGTGGACGAAATACGGAATGAACTCATCAGTTACTCGTTTACAGGCTTGCTATCCTGGAACCTAGTTAACGTCTTGAATTCGCAACAAGCTGCAACAAAGAACAGAGCCTCTAGATGTAACACTTCTCATGCATGGGCTGGTCTTGTACATGGTCAAGGTGTATGGCCATCCATTTACATCCTACCAGGACGCGATTTCACAACTTGGCTTGCAGCTTCCATCACATGATATGAGTCCGTACAGCGTCAACACGCCAATCAATCAGCCAGTCAATCCTTGTCGGGCTATTGCGCCGCCATTTAGTCTCTTATTCCGGAATAGATCATATTATTCCCCCTCTGGAATTCTCCAGGACCCGCCATATGCCCTACTCGGACCCCTCAAAACAGCGGAAGCGTCAACACTCTGAGCTGCCACAGGACCTTCCATCAAAAAGGCAGAAGACAAACCAGTACTGGGATAATCTGTCAAAGCTTTGGTTAACAAAGCATGCATTAGCTGAACTAGATAGGAGGAATGCTCTCGAAGAACAAGACTGCTTGGATCCTCAGCCAATACATCAACCGTTGACTAGAGCCCGCTATGCTAAGTTGACAGAACAGTCTAAGCCCACCCGTGACGCTCTTCTCAACTTTCTACCTGAGACTATTAAATCAATCAAGCAGTTTGCTAGGGCTGGAGGCCCAGACCTATCAGATCTTAGAGATGTATGTATTATTTTCAGCATACCAAAGCCTAGGTGCAAAGCTAGGGACGATGCTTTCCCCTAAGTTCTCATTTTCTGCCCAACTCAACCCCCTATGCTAAGCTTAGCTTGGTGACTTATACGGGCCTAATTACAAGGAGATAATGACTTTCGGTGCCAATTTCCTATACTGATTCATGAATCTAGTATCCTGGCCCTCGTTATCAACCTATAATGAGCCAAAATCGTTCCATCCCCCATGGAAGGAAACGACCTGCCAAATCCCCACCATCGGGTTCAAGAGCCACCAAAACCACTACCAGGACTACCAAAAGCTCAGTCTACAGCCGTAATTTTGAACAGAAATTGGTTGATAATGGCTTCTATCCACCAGGGCACCGATACCCAGGTGGCGAGAAAGTACCAATACCTGATAATTGGGCAGAACTCAATGACATAATGGCCCGTCCACGAGCCTCTCTTTCACCCTCAGAGTTCACGGAAGATCAATTTTCAGAGTATCAGGATGCTGATATGAATTTATCCAAAGAGAATCCTTTAACAATAGCGGTTATTCCGATTCTTGAAGGCAAAACCAGCGATAAAAAATCCATTGGAGGAGGTTACTCATTTAGAAACCTAGCTTCTCTGATCAAGCCTAAACCCAAAGATAAGCAGGCTGATGCCGGACAAGCTGATGATTCACAAGCTGACGATGGGCAAGCTGATGGCAAGAAAGCTGGTGATACACCTCTACTGACATGTGTCACACCAGATCGCTTCTATGGTGCCCGTCCTGAGCAGCTAAACCCCAAAATTAGGGATACACTTAGCGATATTATCATTCCGTCAACCGAGGATAAGCTTCCAATTCTACCAAATTTCTTTCTAGAAGCAAAGGGCCCTAATGGAACAATTGCAGTTGCGACACGACAGGCCCTCCATGATGGGGCTATTGGAACTCGAGGGATGCATATGCTCCGGTCATATCTACAGAAAGAAGAGATTTATGGTAATCTGGCCTATACAATATCATCAATATATTGTGCAGGGACACTTAGGCTATATGCCCATCATATCATCCCCTCGACAAAGAACAATATGGAATCTGAGACTATTATGACTCATTTAAAAGCTTATGCAATCATAAGTGACCATGAAACCTTCTTACGAGGTGCAACCGCCTACCGTAACCTGCGAGATTGGGCGGAGGAGCAGAGAAATAAATTTATTGAAGATGCGAATGAGAGATATTTAAAATCCCAGTCAGAGAGTCAGTCCACAGCCAAATCCGGACAGGGGAATGAGACAACCTCTAGGTTGACGATTACCGAGGATGGCGAAACGTCATTCGAGTCTAACGAGACCGAGTTTCATGATGCCGTTGCTCGCTCGTTTTTAGATGTTGAGGAAGCACCGTATCCGGACAATGATCCCACTGGGAACTCGAAAGGCAAAAGCCGGGATACATAACTATCTGTCAGATATCCTATCTTAAGAACCCAGTTCCTAAGATTGACCTTTTTGGTGCAGTGGTTAAGGGTATATTTTGTCCAGTGCTCTCTTCCTAACTAAATTTATGCTGCTGTTAGCAAGGATGTGTAATGTTTTGGCAATGGTCTTCTTGCCATTGGGTCATGTATTTTCTCCTTTATCAATCACTGTGCGGAGATCGGTGCCAAAAGCCCTTAACCTTTAATCATGTTGAGGCCAGAGCGAATACTATATGCAGACACACTTATATATGAATGACCTTTTACGAATGTATCTAGGTGTCTATCACTTATTAAAATAATAATGCTTATCAATGATTCTATTCAAGCCCAATTTCAGTCAATTAATGTACTCTGTTAATTAAGCTGGGGAATATAGCCTGTGGAATAGGGATTGGGATGGAATAGAATCTAGGAACTCATACAGAGCAACCAGCGTTAGGCATTGGCAGCATTAAACTTAAAAAAGTATTTCCAGAACTCTTGTCAACATTCCAACACGCAGAACATCATATTTTTCTCAGCATTCTTGACAACCAGTTAGGCCAATTTGTTTGTGGTGTTTTCTAGATCATGTCGTCCTCATCCAGAGCAAGGACTGTCCTCCTAACCGGCTCTGTAGCCGTTATCACTGCCACCGGAGCTCTCTGGGGAGCAAGCATGAAGATGGACCAGGAGGCGAAACAGGTAAAAATAATCAGTCCAATGTTCTATCTACACCCTCTATCACCTGCAGACCTAACTAATTATATTTAATTTTGCCAATAGAGAGTGAAGCAGGAGCAGCAAGCTACACCCGAAGAGAAAATCAATGCGCTCATTGCCGTGCGGGACAGATTAGTCGTGAAGCGAAACACGCTCGAAGAGCAGATTCGAAGCATCGACGCTCGCCAGGCAGACAAATTGAACCGAGAGCAACATAACCAACAACATCACGACGGAAACCGTGGCTGAGGAGATAATGCTTGGTTGAACCGCGGCTTACGTTTATATTCCTGACGGGATTGAGGCGGATGAACACGCCAGATGGAGTGGAGTGGATGTTGAGCTCTACCTCTCGACGAGCCTTGTTACGGACCATCCTAATTCTCAGGATTCGGCCAAGTCTCGATAGCTTGTGTGCTGAAAATGACTTTGGCTCGAGGGAGATCCAAGATGAACGAACGATAGTCGATGGAAGGAAGAGCCTGTCTGCCTACCCACACGAGTCGGATTGTTGAAATTGGCTATTAAGCAAGGCAATATTCTCGGCATCGTACATACACTCCACGACTTCCTACAGGCGATTAGGAGAGAGTTGTTATCTGATTGATGTATATTGATTGGCTGTGAACAGCTGGTAGTTCTATATGCATGTATATATATATGAGTTCGCTGCCTCTACATCAACTTTGAACAATGCGTACAAAAATCTATCCCACTTTCCGTCTATCATGAATGAATGAATGAATGGGTATATATAGTTATCCAACATGCCAAAAACATCCCAACCGAAATCTCAAAAAATGCCCGAAAAAGGTATCTAACATCCCAATAAAAGGAAAAGCCCATTCATCCATGTTCATGAAAAATCATTATGACCATCGCTAACCCGACAAAACGAGAAGTAGTATGCGATCAATCTTCTAACACCCCTCTCGCAAGAACACTCAAACTAGCCTCATATCTAGCCGGGCTATGGTCTCCTAACATACCCGATCCGAATCTAATTTCACGAAACCGAGACTCTACGTCTCGGATATACTTCAGCTGAACACGCGTAGCTGGTCGACCTAGCCTAGGATATCCGTCTCCACCACAAACATCCCTCGCGAACGCATCGCGTTGTAGGACCCGCATAGTCTCAACAATGAAAACCTCGCCAGGGGGTAGCAGCTTGAGCGCCGTAAGGTTCTCTCGAAGCGATTTCAGCGTGTTCCATGCCCACGAATCTTCACCGATATCGTCGCCGGCGTGTATCGAAATGGGTGGATCCATATATAATTTGTTAGCGATGCTGCGGGAAATAGCATCCCATATTCGAGATTTCACCTGGGACTTGGCATCGGAAACGTCGCGTTTAAATGAAAGCGAGACGTTGTGGAAATCATGTAGAACACCCAGCGAAAGGCTCGGCACAATGTCTTGCCCATTGACAATGGTTGTCACCAAGCCGCGCGTCGCTAGTCGTAAGGATGGACACATTACTGCTGGAGGACCGTATGCATATGCATGGACTGGTCGACCCGGGGGAAGACAGAATTGCCCCGGCTGCTGTTGGACATTACGCGGGGTTTGAGCGGCTGTCGCTTGGTGGGACGAAGTTAGGAATAATGGGCCGGGTATATCGAGATCATGGGGTTGTGATATCAATGTTGCAAGAAGTGCTGCTACACCGCCTCCTAGAGAATGGCCACAGAATATCACTCCGTACTCTGGGAATTCTTCCAGTGCAGCCTTGATAGTTGCCATTACTCGTCCTCCCCCACCTTCTAAGAGTCGCCGTGCTGAGATTAACATTCCTTTATGGACCTGGTAGGTTTGGCCCATCCAGTGCAAGTCATCATAATCACAGGTCATATCAGTGAGAATGTCTTGAAACCCCCATGTGCCCCGTAAAGTTAAAACCGCAGCTTTGGATTCGTGGTCTAGCGATAAGTAATGAACCAACGGAAACCCTTCATCCGATTTTCCAGTGGAACTTGGGCAGCCAGCCGGATCAACGAATGATGATAGAAGGATAGTCGATGCCGGCAATCCAGTGTGATCCGAGAAAGAACTGTGCTCGTAATGGGCCATTGGGTCTTGATCCCTCTTTCGGGAGCCGGTAGAAATTCCCATGACGCGGAGAAAATTTGACCCATAAGACGCAGAGGAAAAACGGGAGAAGCGTCGGATATTCTGTACTAAATTGTTCGAAGGGTATAGCCCTGGTATATGGCCTGTGCGAGAGAGAGATGAGAGTGCGGCCTGATCATCATATGCACTCTTGCCTGGTCGAGGTGCCAACAAGAGCGAGGTATCTGAACCGGTTGCAATCGAGTAGAGACTTGGTGCTCCGGATTTGAAAGAATTTCGGCGCGACATCGCGGGACTGCCAGAACGGCTGATATCTACGGACGATATTGGTAAATCTTTTTCAGGTAGGGTCCTTGATAGCGAGGTACTACTATGAATACGATCTCGGGATCTAGAGTGGTTGTGCTTTGGCTGTGTTTCTTGAGGGCGCGTTGAGTAAGCGTCTGTCTGCGCAACAAAGGTTTCTGAGCTCTTCCCGTGGATCAAATAATGACTAGAGGTTTGAGGGCTTCCCGGAGAAAGGTCATCAAAATAAGAGCTGTTGCGGGAGAAATCAGGTCTCTTGCCTCCTCTTGAAGACTTTCCTTCTTGCGGAGACAAAGGCCTGATTCTGTTTGTCGGATCTCCTCCTAGAGTCAGACGAGCCCTAGTTGATTGATTCGAGGCAGGGTTATCTTTCATTGAACCAGAATATGGAGGAGGCTCGCTAGAATGCGGCTTGCTGGCGCGAATACCTCCTTTGTTTCTGGAGTTTCCGCGGACAAGGGTCGTTCTCGGAAAAGAATTTGCCGCCACCTTAGATATCTTTCTCGGTGAGTTATTTCCTGCCCTTTCTGCAGAATTTGAGTTTGATTTGTGAGGTGAGCGTTTCACGAAGCTTCCCCGGGGGGTCTCTGAGCCACTGCTTAGGGAGTCAGAGCTCATGCGTCGGTACGGTACCGTCCTAGGTTTCAGTCGGAGCCCAGCATCGGAGCTATCGGAATCCATCAGAGTGTTCTCTGGAATATCCCATACTTTGCCAGAGTGTTTCCTAGATTCTGAGCCTGGGACTGGGGTTGGTGGAGCGGACGGGACCATCTGCGAGTCTTGAATGTGATTCGACCCCGTACGAAAAACAATTGTATGTTTAGGCACCAGGTCATTCAGTATGTCAGTACCTCCTGGTATAGTATTCAATTCAGAATGTACGGTTTCCCCAATCTTCGTGGTTCCAGGAGGCGGTTGTATGTCAACGCTTCTGGTATCAAAAACATTCACTGTTATCGTTCTCGTTGTTACCTTATCTGTCTTGATGGTTGCACGGCATCCTTGTGGCAATTGATCCATTATATATAACCGGATATCATCGTCAGAAAGTTCGTATTGGCGATCCGCTGGGAGCGATAAATGAGGCACAAGTTTATCGAGACGATCTATGGATGAATTATTCCTTCCAATAATTTCGATATTCTCTCTCCCATCGATGGCATCCGGAACCATAAAGCTTGACGGGCGGATCGACGAAGTTTCGGGTGTATCAGGGTCGTTGATGAATTGGCTTTGATGGCTGCCAACAACGTCCGCTCGTAGGCCATTGTCTAGAATCACGATGTCCCAAATAGTCTCTTCATCACTGTTTTGCCTGTTTTCTCTGTCTGTTTTTCTTCTGCCCCATCTTTGCAGCAAAACGAAACCTATGGAGCCCACAAGCAAGTCTCCCACGCCAACAACCTCACCCCCTCTTCGAAGCTCGGGATTTCGAAATTCCCTCCGAATCAAGGTAATAATTGCTGCGATGGCTCGTGAAGACTCAGAAGATCCTAAAATGGCGTCTAATGTCGAAAGAAGATTTTGAGAAAAGCCCGAGACCGACGAAAGAGTTACAGAGGAGAAATGGAAGCTTGCTGAAGCGAAGAACGAAGCGGATGTGATGGTATTGTGAAGCGTTGCCAACTTTTCGGAAGAAGTTAGAGCTGTGATTGGTTCTAGGGTATATGATACATATATATATATATATATAGGGAAAGTATTCAAGATGATAAATTTTGGGGGCAAACTTACGCTTCTTTCTAATAATGTCTCGGCTTCATTCCTCCCGTACTCATGGCCACTACGCGATGCCACATCTCGGCCAGCACGGATTAGAATACCCTCTACAACAGCTCTACTCAGCTCCAACCCAGTCAGTGTCGTAGCTCGGGCGCTATCGATTGCATAACCACCAACGTATGTCCAGAACCGGAAAGACAGCGAGGTGGAATGCGTAACTAGGCTGACCAAAGAGGCGAGGGGTCTAGGCAAAACAGTTTTTTGCCGAGAACGATCATCGTCGTCATTACTGTAGACAATTTGCTGTGAGTTGCGTGTTATCAGCTCCGATCCTTTGGCAGGCTGTTCATCTGTCGGCATAGTTCAGCGTACGGTGCGATGGGAATCTCGAATGGATTGAGGCCGGATCCATGCATTCAG
Organism: Myotisia sp. PD_48; assembly: GCA_032988175.1. Taxonomy (NCBI): domain Eukaryota; kingdom Fungi; phylum Ascomycota; class Eurotiomycetes; order Onygenales; genus Myotisia; species Myotisia sp. PD_48. The sequence continues at coordinate 216,425 of JANTQB010000022.1, forward strand.
TCCGTAGAAACTGGGGAACGAGAGGAGGAAATGAGGGGCTAATTGTTAAACTAAACATCGTCTATCCCCATCAGCTGTTCGTTGAGGATGACCGAGAGCGACGAGTGGGTTTCCTATCTGGGACAGTGATTTTTGCATGTGACCGACGACATCATCTTTCCCCGATTTGGAACTAAAAAAAGAAAGAAAAAGAAGGAAAACGAAATTTAGTTAGAATTAAAATTCGGTTCAGCCTGAGGGAAAAACAGAGAGAAAAAAAAAGAAATGCGCCAGCCGCGAATCGAACGCGGGTCTACTGCTTGGAAGGCAGTAATGATAGCCATTACACCACTGGCGCTGTTGTTGAAGGTTCAATCCATCCTCGCTAATTGAGCCACCCCCTAACCAACCTCAACTCAAATTCCTGGCTCCCTGTCGAAAGAAGGAAAAGGAAGCGGAGAAGAAGAGATCAGATACGGGGTGCATACTTCAACTCCGTACGTATCAGGCATATCCGCGAAAGCGATCCAATCTTCCCTGAAGGATCAATGTCTTATTGTTTTACGGGTTACGGAAAACAACTGGGAGAGACACGCGACATTGCATCACTGAATATTGTGAGAGATAAGATTATCCTACTTATTCCCCAGTTGTTAACTATTATTATAAGTCTTTAGAGTAATATAACATGTTGAAGATTCAGAGAGTGTTCAGTTCAATATGACCCCTCAAAAGAAACAAGCATCCATGTTGACAAGTCCAGGGTTGGATGAAGCAGGCGAGAACCCCTCTCTCCCTTGGCTATGGATATACCTAGTGGATGCAGATGCAGAGGTGAGGATAAGACACCCAGCGAAGGATCTGGAACTAAGGATTTTGCCAGAACATAACTATATGTGGATGGATATTATTATATCTTCTGGCCTCCTGTCCATTGCATGCAGGCCCAATCCCTGCTCAAACACGATCGGAATGCGAACACGGTCTCCTATTTGATTGGCTCTTCTGATGCTTCTGCAACCAAACACGACCCTTAGCCGTGGTGGTGCAAACCGCATTACATCTCCTACTATTAACCACTGGTCTCACGAGACATCCTTATTTCATAGTGGCAATTTATTCTGGAACAACCAGTTGCACCCCCCTCATTTGCAGGCTAGTCTAGGGTTGCGGGTATCAGTTCCGCCCGTCAAGTGCCCCTGCCTCCTTTTAAACAATCGCTGGAACCCGTCAGGATTGAACCCAGAACCCAAAATTCTAATAATCCTAGTTACCCCTTTTCGTCAACGTTGAACCTCGTGGTGATACCTCGACATAGTTAAGCAAGACATAAAATCACCAGGGTGTGGTTGACATCGCTGCTTCACAATTCAATAGTGAACCCAAAGTATCATCTTCGCTTCCGTAGTCCGTGAACAAAACATAGAAAAAGGAGCGACGAGAGAGAAGGAAAAAAAAGGTGATCCACCCCTAAAGCCCCTTGTAGGGGGTAATTTCCTGCATATCATATCACCCTGCTTGACGCAAACCATGATTTTTTTCCCTTTCGTCAACCTCTCTGGATTTATCAGCGTACAAGTAAATTAAGGACTGATAATTCGGGCTGAGTTTCTAGAATAGAACGGAAGATGGTATCGTGTTCAAAACAATGAACAAAGATCCCAGTGGACAAGACAGCCTAGGGAGGGTTTGTGTCTCCCTTGACTTTTAAGCTACTGGGGCAATGCTGTCGACATGTCTGTCCATGCATGTCGGGCAGGGGCGGGATGTCCAATAACATCATTGCCGGACTGATCACCCCTCGTAACGATCAGCAATGGTGTAGATCGCCAAGTTTGTATCAGCTGCTTTTCTGACTCTCCCTGGAACCGAATACTTCCATATTTCTTCTACAGACTTTCTCTTTCTCGTTTCCCCATCATCATGCGAATGGCTGGTTCTTTAGATCAGGATGGTTCTCACAAGATTGGGCCGGCGTTCTTATCATGTACGGCCCAGTGAGTTGCCTAATGAAGCCAATCTGGCTGGAAAATGGAAGAGATGGAAAACTACTCTATTTGGTCGCAATGTGGATTCCTTGTCCTTCGACATGATCGTGAATGGCTACACCTGTTCTGTAAGTATTGGTTTCTAAACATCGAAAACCATCAGATCCTCTAAACTTCCCATTGGTTGATCCCTTTTGCTAATAAATCAATCAATTTTTCCTGGTTGTTAGCCATGTGGAGTGCTGGATTTCATGAATTATATGGAATATGTTGAGATGGCGCCAGAAAATCTTCGATTCTACCTCTGGTATAGGGATTATATATATCGTTTTGCAGCTCTCCCCGAATCCCAGAGCGCCTTGTCCCCCCCGTGGACCACTACCCACCGTACCAAAACATCGAGACGCACCACCGGATCGAGTACTATACCAAAGATATCCGTTCCCAAAGCTGCCGTGACCCGAGTTGACTCAGGATTCGGGAGCAAGGGAAAAAACGAATTGTATGACCTGACACCTCTAACCTCGTCGCTGGATGTGTGTCACTCAGAATACCCCCAAAGCACCCACTCGCTTCAGAGTTTGGGGGATTGGGATAACCACTCCCCGACGTCGGATGATCGAGATTCAATAAACGGCGCCACGGCAGCCACAGCTTATTCCGTTGGTTCTCGTCTACCTCGTATGTTCATTGTATTTCTATTTTTGAAAGATTGTGAAGCCGTGTTTGCTAAAGTGTCTCTGTTCTAGTCCCTGCTCAACCATTTCGAAAAGAAATAAATCGAATCATCGCAATATACCTTTCCGATGGAAGCCCAAGTCAGTTGAACCTAACATCTACTGAACGCAAGGCCCTGGTACAAGCCCTCACTATCACCACCCACCCATCTGCATTTGACCGAGTAGCCGAAGGAGTCGAATGGAATCTGCGTCAACAGTCCCACCCCCAATTTATCCGGTGGGCACTGGGTAACGATAATCATCACCGCATCCTCTGTTCACTATTAGGGGGGTTTCTTTTGATATTTTTGGGATTGTTGCTTGGTATCATGCCAATACTAAGCTCTGTGCATCGCGCATGGAGATTATTTTCTGCATTTTTCCTGGTGCCAGGCCTAACCTGTTGCATCGCTGTAATGGAGGGGACATATATGGTGAGCTACGAAATCCCAGGCAACTCTGCTGAAAACCAAAAAACCTTCCCGTGATACTCAGAACCTCGAGCTAATACTCGCATCCTAGCTTTTTGTTTGTCTTTTTAGACCCCAGTTGCATCGATGGGAGCTCTTTCGGGAAATAGAACAGCAGAGCCTTCATGGAATCCAGCTGAACGGAAAGTCACTGGACATGTTCGAATCCGCAACTTCGTATGATGATGAACCATGGGTAATAAAGTATGAGAAACGCTCTTTTCTCAAGAGAGCTTTTGGGCCTTCAATACGGTCTCAAGATCCCGCGGTACGACGGCTTTATATTATAGTCCTGGCGCGTTCTATCGGAATGGGATTTGTTGCCGGTTCTCTCATTGTTTGTATATTTTTGGCGGTGCCTCAAGGAAAATTATTCTAGAATGGCGAAGGTTGAGACTCTTGACTTGCTTTGTGGGAATACCAGGAGTACTAAGCGTACAATTGATGTTGGGATTTTGTTTTCTGTCTTTGGATCTTTCTCCCTGTTGTATAATAATGATCTTTGTTAGTACCTCTTAGGTTCTCCCGTAAGGTATACGATCCACGGGTTACACGTGTTCGTAACCCAACCCTTGTGATATCTGTGATATGGAACACCACACCACCAACGCCACCTACCAATATCTGGGATATTGTCAAGGCTGGGTTCAACTCTAGATAGGCTCTGGATCGTACGTCAAAGATACTTAAAAAAATATAAGGGTTCTCACATGAAATATTCACACACACACCCAAGCCGTACGAAGGGGGGAGAGAGGGAGAGGGGCCTCATGATCGCTTCCGCAGCATCTTGGATAGCTGGTTGAGGGTCATCTTGCCTTGTACGCGAAGACACTCAATCTCCTCAACAGTCTGTAAGATTGAGGGCAATCCTGAGGCCTTATTTCGCCGTACAATCTCATCAATGATGACCTTCCGCCTGCTGAAGAACATCCACTCACAGTCCTTCTTCCTCCATGCCGCTCCGTACGAAGACTCCAGATCCTGGACTGCAGGCTGGCCAGGCATTCCCACACTCCACTCACGCCACAGGTTGGTGACAGACTGGATCGTACGCGACATCTGGTAAACAGGCACATCTGTAGTGGCAGTGCCAGGCAAAGGGGGCAGGGCAGAAACAGGGGAAGAGGCAGAGGCAGAAGAATACACAGCAGAGGAGGTAGAGGGGGAAGATACAGTAGAGCTATTCTGTACAACAGGATTGGTGGGAGCAGCAGGTCCAACAAAAGACAGCACAGGGGCAGGGGCAGGGCTAGAAGGAACAGAAGGAATAGTAGTAGGAGGCTGGAAGACAAATGAGCCATGATATAGTAGATTGATATGGTTCTTTATATCAGCCAATCCTTGATCTGTTCGTACGTGCCTCATTTCACTCTGGTTTGCAAAGACACTAATCTGCCTCTGGAGGGTCCGCAGATTGTCTGCAACCTCAGGCATCACCTGGCGTATGAGCGCCTCCTGGGGTAGATCATAGGATGACTCCTCAGCTAGTCGTACGGTGTCTGCAGACTGCTGACACCGGTCCTGCTTCGTACGATCCATCAGTAAGTAGACAAGAATAGGAGAGGGTAAGGCACTATACCAGCCACTCTGTCTGCTTAGAACCAGATGCAATCTGAGTATTCTATGGACGATTTGTTCGGGCTTGGTCACGGCATCCTCCCTGCAGCTAGATAGCTCATCATTGAGCTTCCGCTGATGGGCGTCGTACGAATCCATATTAGATCAAGCCAGGTATTTTATTTTCAAATTTATTTATGCAAAATAACTGCCTGCAGGGTAGCTTCGTACAGGAACAGGGGATTATTTAATACAGAACAGGAAGAACTTGCAAATACAGAAACCTGTTAACGTAATCCACCACCTTGTGCACCACACCACCGAATGCACCACTTTCAAATATTCAACGAATCTCTCTACAAATAATTCAATATGTCAACCACCCCTAATAGTGAAGCTTCTAATCGCGAAGGAAGGCTTTTATTAGCTATTGAGGCATTTAAAAAGGGTCAATTTAAAAGCATACGGGCTGCTGCTAAGTCTTATAACCTATGTCATTCAACCCTACTTCGCCACATAGGTGGAAGAGAAACGCGTTCAATTAGTCAAATAAAAAGCCGAAAGCTAACCCCTACTATGGAAGAATGCCTAGTTGGATGGATAATTGAGCTGGATAAGCGAGGTCAACCCCCCCGGATCGCGAGCGTACGAGAAATGGCCAATATTCTCCTTGAAGGGAAGGATTCAGTAGGAGAGAATTGGGTTACTCGATTTATTAAACGCCATCCCCAATTAACCAGCAAATTTACGCGTAAATATGATTATCAACGGGCTCTTTGTGAAGATCGAAAGGTTATACAAGGCTGGTTTGAGCTAGTGAAGAATACGATTGCAAAATATGGAA